>JADBJO010005229.1:124974-137474 GCA_016801955.1 Conus betulinus
AAGCTGCACCAGTATTTCCATCTTCAGAACGGATCCATCGGTGTATATCTTTAGATAGTCTGTATACTTACTTTCCAAGTGGGAATTAACTAAACATTTTAATAGGTTAGGGGAATGTTTTTTTTGATAAATCTGTGTGATCAATGTTAAATATTGGTTGATTTTGTTCCCATTCTGGAAGTGGAGAAAAAGAAGGTTTAACTGCAACCTTTTTCCCGTTCAGCTCTGTATTACAAATAATATCTGAGGCATATGTATTAATGGACTTCAATGACTGTATTGTTCTAGCTCTTTTTGCAAAATCGGTTTCTGAATTAAGATTTGTTTCTTTATGTGAAAATGTGTTCGTAAGCAGAAGTTTTAAGGATAAATTTCGCAGCTGAGGCTTTTCTTTGTTCATTGAGGGGTAGAACACCTGCTTCTCTGTAAGTTCCTAAAATTGACGCGTGTACTGGTACACCCAGAGCAAGTTTGTAAGCTTTGGAATCTATGCTCTGCAGTATCTTTAACAAGTGCGCAGGAGCGCGCTGAAAAAAACCTCCTGAGCATACGTCAGCCGTGATCGTACAAGGGAGGTAGCGAGAGATATTAGTGCTTTTGTGTCCTGTCCCCAGTGCTGTCTGCTTCACCTTCAAAAAGTTTAGACTTTTTCTAGCTTTGTTTGTTATGTAGTCGATGTGGTAATTCCACGAAAGTTTTGAAGTGAGGTAGACGCCCAGAAATTTGACTATTTGTGTATATTTTTTATACTTGCACCGATAACAGTGAATTCAGGTAATTTATTTGGGTCATAGCCTGAATTAAACAGCATGATTTTTGTTTTTTCCAATGATAAGGTGAGTCCATTTTCTATCATAAAGTTGTTGATTTTATCAAGTTCACGTTGATACACTTCTTTATATGGTTCAAATCCCTGACTGGAGTTTTACGTTTCATTGTCACCTTCATTCACATACAAATATCATCAGCAAATTGAACTAAAGTGGTATCTTTGGACAGGTCTTTCGGAAGATCAGCTAAAAAGATGTTAAAAACAAAATTGGAGAAATAACCGATCCCTGAGGCAGACCCATAGTTAGCTGTCTGGGGTTTGAATATGAATTTCCAAGCTTTACCTGTATAAACCTATTAGATAGAAAGCTGGCAATGTAATTGTACGTGTTACCCTGTGTATTAAGTTTATAGAGAAGGCGAGTGTGCCAAACTTGATCGTATGCTTTTCGGACATAAAAAATGTCGCTAGTATATTTTTTCGTCTTGCGAACTGCTGATTTACTTGGGTTGTTAATTTAACGAGATGGTCAGTTGTAAATCTGCCTTTTCGAAAGCCAGCTTGGTTGACAGGTATTATTTTATATTTTTCGCAATAATGATCTAGTCTATTTAAAACAATCTTTTCCATTAGTGTGTGTGTGTGTGTGTGTGTGTGTGTGTGTGTGTGTGTGTGTTGCGGATGGAATGGGTGATGTCTGCAGGTGTCTGACTGTCTGACTCACACACACAGAAATTATGGATGCATGCACGACTTTTCCAAATCACATACACACACCCACTCACCCGAACATTGACAGCCAGGTAATAGAACAACACTTTTTTTTTTGTTTTTTGTTTTATGCTGCCTGAGCCATCAGACAAACATATTATAAACGCAAGAACATCGATAGTCGGCATACCAACCACAAGGCGTACACACAAACTATATATATATATATATATATATATATATGTGTGTGTGTGTGTGTGTGTGTGTGTGTGTGTGTGTGTGTGTGTGTGTGTGCGTGTGTGAATACTTCAAGTACGCCAAACAGAGCGCACGACACACAATATATCTATATATAATTTGCTATCTATTCTGTTGGCTCCAACGACGATGAAGACGACGACGACGACGACGACGAAACGACGAAGACGAAGAAGACGAGACGACGAAGATGAAGACTACAAAGATGATGAGGACGACCACTACAGCGTCAAGTCTGACACAGAACTTAAAGTACTTCACAGAGCTGTGGCTCAAAGTCACAAGCACACTCACGGCGTCTCTGCCGGCGACAGTTTCACACAGGAGCTGTGGTGGCACACACACACACACACACACACACACAAAAGCACAACGCAGCGACGGCCTAGCCAACAGGTCGCTTGTTCAGAACTCGCGAACGGCGCTCTGGCTTGGCAGCAGCGACGTCTCCAGACCAACTGACTCAGCGGGTAGTCGGTCCCGGGCGCAGTGGCAGGTAGGACACTTTGTCAGCACTCAGGCCGACCTCTCCACACCGACAAAAGGCGGAGAATATGGGCATAGACACAGCTACAGCCCCAACCCTGAGACAGTAGCAGCCAGTCCCCCTCAGTCCAGGGAATACTTCTACCTGGGGGAAACTGATTAACTACCTTGATTATCATGGCTACTATTCATTACAATCACGACTACATTCATATTCATTAGTCACGTCGCATTCCAATTGAACTTGGGACAAACACATGAGCATATTCTTTCTTCACCACTACAAGATTTTTTCCGGAATCGTAATACTACAACAACATTCTTTTTCGGAATCATAACACTACACAGGAAAGGATTTCAAAATAAACCTTTCAGAATCTAGTTTTCCAAATTGGGGAAAGGATTCCCACCTAGACCCTATTCAATAAACCATGAATACATTTCATTACACACATTAATGATACCTTTTCATCATCAAACTATGAATGTAGCAACAAAATGTTTATTTCTTTTTCTTGTAACACAAGAATGTTCATTTCATATAATCACCAGATTTTAAAAGGTATCTTTTTTCCCAAAAGATTCATCCATTTCAACATATGTAAGGAAAGGATTTCCACACTCTTATTTACCAACACACAACTATTCAATATTCATATCAAGAGTGAATTGAATACTCATCCACATCAAAATTCATATATAAGTCTCTGTCGCTCACTCTGGGAGCTTATTATTCATAGCATCAAAACTCTCCCTCTTCTCACAAACCACATTAGCATAAACTTTTTTTTCATCATGACGTTCATAACTAATTAAGTCACAGAATAAACAGAATCTTTTTTTTTAAGACCACTTCCTTTAACACACACTTCTATTCATTTTCCGAAATAATTTCGTTTTGTTACCCTATCAAGTCATAGGATAACAGAACACAACAAAAATACAAATCCTTCACAAGTGCTCTGAGGAAGTTTCAGTCGCTACTAAACGGGAATACGGTTTCGGTTTGCTAATAAATAAACATTGAATGATAAATACCTGACTGCCACTACAAACAGCTGGGTCCCTTTTCGGCTTCTTGGTACTTGCGCTGCCGGAATCACCGCAGAGACTGCCTAACTGGTTCAACTCACCCGGTTTTAACAGTGCGCAGGTGAGTAGCAGTCAGATAAACTTTTCAACCGGCTTCCGGACGACTACGTTCCGGTTAGCCCGGTTGCATAAAAATTTGTGACTGGACGGGAAACGGTCCGTCACAGTGTGTGTGTGTGTGTGTGTGTGTGTGTGTGTGTGTGTGTGTGTGGTTGTGTGTATGTGTGTATACGTTCTTGTGTGTGTGCGTGCTTGCGGTCGTTGTTAGAGAGAGAGAGAGAGAGAGAGAGAGAGAGAGAGAGAGATTCAGATGATTTATTCATTTAGGCCTCAGCCCATAATGAAGGGGTGTGTGAACATGTAAAGCACAGTAATTATAAGCAATCATATGATATATGGATCAAAAAGGAAATCGTTGTCACATATTCAAGAAGAAATAATTTCTCTTAGTTTAAAGGCTTTGTTCAGAAACAACGAAACATGTTTGACAATTTCAGCGGAAGTGGATGATAAAAGCATATTTAGTTTTAAACGAAGATGGCTGTCTAGAATATTTTCTCTGATGTTCCGAAGAGCTGGACAGCAAAGAACAAAATGTATTTCTGTTTCCTGTGATTCTCTATATAGAGGACAAATCAAATCACAAGCACTACACGTTCGATATCTAAAATAATGGCAAGCTAATGCGGATATTCCTAATCTGAATTTTGCTGTTACATGCTTTAAATGCCTATTCATATCTATGTTGAAGTATGTCTTCAAATCATGAGAACATGAGAAATTCTTAAAACAATCAAACCTGTCACTATTATGAATATGATCAGACCATCTTTGCCATCTGCAATCTACCGATCGCTGGCGAAAAAGATATAAAAAGACTTTTATATTCTCATCTCCCTGGTTCAGCCAGACGAATCCAAATCCGTATTCAGACAAAGGCGCACTTTGGTTACCCAATTATTTTCCCCTTTAGTATCTAGATGATACAACATATTATATGCTTTACGAGGTAATCTGGAATCTTCCATGTGAAACAATTTCAGCCAATATCGGATACATTTAACGGCAGAAGCAATATAAATAGGAAATCGAGTGAGAGAGAGAGAGAGAGAGAGAGAGAGAGAGAGAGAGAGAGAGAGAGAGAGAGAGAGAGAGAGAGAGAGAGCATCTTAAATTATTGTAGTATGGTTTCTTTCTTTCCAGATATCGTCATGTCTATCTGTGGGATGATGGGTCTCTCGTTTTGTACGCCAAATATGGAAGAATTGAGAGACTCTGGAAGAAAGACGCGCTTAAAGTATGCTCTGTTATGGTGCATGGTTCCACGTATACAAGTCAATTGCAATTATGCAACGTCTACCCAAACTGACAGTCTGACCAGAGTATTTTTGCAACATACACTCTACCTCTTCTCCTTCCTCTGTGAGAAGATACAATGCCAACATATCACACCCAGCCACCGTTGATTGAAGAAGTCACACAACCTCCGCGGCAGGAACCCCATGATGATAACTATGTCACCTGTCCGGCAGGTCACGTGACTCTGACGTTCCTGGCTGTGACCTTCACAGCCATTTGCTGGGCCAAATCGACTGACCCGTTCACTGTGACGTGTGACTACCCCGCAGCGCCACCTCCTCCTCCGTCCCTGCAGTGCCTGGACTGTGCAGGTCAAGTGCCTTACACTCTGGTGTGTGACCATCGTCCTGACTGCTGTGACAACAGTGACGAGAACGTCTGTGTCTTTGCCTTCTGCAGGCAGTCAGGAATGTTCCGCTGTGCCAATGGGCAGGTGTGTTTTTCACAAAACATATCTATCAGTTTTAGACCTCGAGTTTGTTTGTTTGTTTTGTTTTTTTTTTTTTAGGCAGAAAAGTCCGCTCTCGGAAAGATGTTGAAAACAACAATAGCATTTCTTTTTCAATCATCAAATTAAATGGGTTGATAGGCATCAGTATAAATTTGTGTGTTAATAGGGTCTTTCTGCACATCTATTGCATCGTAATCGGTATTTTACACATCTTGTTTCCAGTGTGACTTGATTTTTAAAAAACTTTTTTTTGTTTGTTATCGTTCCACCACTAAATAGACATAGTCACAGAGTTCTACGATCTGAATGAACTATCTGTCTGTCTGTCTGTCTCTCCACCCATCCATCCATCCATCCAACCACCCATCTACGTATATGCCTGCCTACCTACCTGTCTGTCTGTCTGTCTGTCTCTCTCTCTCTCTCTCTCTCTCTCTCTCTCTCTCTCTCTCTCTCTCTCTCTCTCTCTCTCTCTGTATCTCTGTCTGTCTGTGTGTCAGTCCGTTTTTCTATTTATACACACATATGTATATGAAGATTACATTAAATTAGAATCGTATGTACACAGATATCTTTCCTCCAAATTCTGAATCACAATATCCATTTTTCAAGAATATGGTGGCCTCCACTTGCTTCCAGTTAACATGAGGAGTCTGTCGGCTAGGTTTCGGGCAATTTTGTCATTACAAGTTAGTGAGCTCGTGGGGAACAGGGAGGGACGCATGGAAATCAAATCATAAGAAGGGGGTGCCAAAATCCATGGGGCTTAAAAGAAGCCAAGCAGATAAGGAGATTGTTGAAGTCAGGAAGGGAATCTTAAGGAAGGAGGGGAAGAGGAGCAAAGGCTCAATATGCATTTACAAATGAAGCGTCTAATGCTTCGGACTGTCTCATGTGCGAGTGTTGTTTACGCACATGGTAAAATAAATGACCATGATTCAGGTAGAAGAACACAAAATCGATCGCCGGAAATTATTGGGGAAACTTTTTAAATCTTGCTTGCTTGAGCTTTCCCTTGCATACTTCATTTTCGCCTGCTTCTAGCATTATGCTCCTTCATTCTTTTTCTCATTCCTGTGCTGCTTAAGCTCCTTCTGGAGTCTTAGATCTCATGATCTATGGCATGGGTTTCCATTGGCTTATTTCCAGAACCTCTGTTGCTCTCTCAGATATCACTTGATTGACATCGTGAGGGTTCTAACGTCTTAAACCAGTACGAGTGGTACGATCTTCCTTCTGCACGTGCTTGGAATTGTACAACTGTGATGTCAGAATCTTTCAGCTTGTCATGATTGAATTTATGTTGGTTTTTGTTGTTCTTTAACTGTATTCTTAAGTTCATTATGACAAGTTTGTATTCATTACCAGGCCATGCTTTGGAAATGTCGCCGTTTTGCCTACGGTAATTCAAGAGCTGTGTCTGGCTCTTCGCAAGAATAAAGTCTGTTTTGCTGTGATACTGATCGTTAGGGAGTGTCATGTGTATCATGGGATGCTTTATGTTTACCCAGAGTGTTAACAATAATTAAGTCGTTATCACTGGAAAATTCTAGCAGGTGTGGTCCTAATCACCGACAATAGTAGTTGCCGTCTTCTTGGGCATCTGTGCCAAACTTGACATTCCAAGTCATCCTGGCCTATGCAATCTGTTTTTGTCAGGCTTGATGGCCGTTTGAAGCTGGATATACAATTCTTCAATCTGGTCATTATTATAGTCGGATGCTGAAGCATGTATTTGCACTGTTCTGATGTAGGTATTGCTCATAGACGATTCATCAAGATCGTGCCGGTAATCGGGTGTCATCTTAGCAGCACAGCAATCCGTACACAATGACTTTAAGGCTCCATTCCATGCACATTTTTGTCTTCTCCACTAGAGTACAAGACAAACCCTTCACCTGTTTGTACTTCTCCGTCGTTCCTCCCTCTGATTTCATAGAGGGCAAGAGTATAGCAGAGATTTTATGGGTCGTTCTGTTCAGTTTCTCAACCAGCCTGTGGATTTTTTTTCGCCCTAAACGCGATGATGTTTCTTCCACGGATACTGCTTGCTTTCCCCCACAGCACACTCTTCACCTGGTGAGGGTCAACGGATGGCGTGGTCACTGTTAACCCAGGCTTCAACCGATCCGATATGGTCTCTGTATCCTTTGACCTCATGCATCATGTCCTGGGAAAGTTTAACACGGCAGGGCAAAAACCCTCTCGAGATAAGATGTTCTTGTTGAGATTGCACAGCAGGAAATTCATGTCCGTATTCCAAGCATCTCATGAATGCAACTGTACAATAACACCACCGACATCAAAATATAGATTAAATGCACGTGCATGTAGCGAGAAAAAACCAGATCAGATTTTCTTGTCGCGTTTACTACGTGGCGGCGATAGTACTTGGTTACTGGTAGCACAGAAGGACCTCTGACTTGACTTTTACATGTAGTCAAATGTGTAAACATACGTGTATGCAGTTGTGACATTTGTGTTTGCATGCAGCCACTCAGGGTGGAACGGTTTGATTGGGAGAAGTGGGAGGGAAAAGGATGAGATGGTATGGAGGTGGAGGGTAGCGGTATATGTATATGTGAGTAACCTTTCAGAATCCATTTCAGTAAAAACAATTGTCAGTTAGTTATTTAGTTAGCCAGATGGCTGGCTTGATGGTCTTACTAATTTAATGTTGGACATGAAGCAGCTGATTCAACGCTGCTAAGTTCGTGCTTACTCATTATGCTCTGTATGTTTCGTTCATTGATTTTTTTCGTTTTGTGATGCATTCGTAGGTGTCGAAATATGCTGTAACATGATAATTGTTTTATGTATGGTATATATTTTGGGCATGACAAGCTTGACACACACACTCTATGCTCTGTATTTTGTTCCAGTATGTGACACACCCTGCGGCATAATCATCTAATCGTGATCATTTTCAGTGTATAGCCTACGAGCAGAGATGTAACTGGATACTGGAATGTCTAGACGGCACCGACGAGGATCATTGCAGATCTTTTAGTCACAGACATGTAAAACCAATAAAGCCTCCTGTACTCATAGCATTTAATAGTATTGGTACTTACACCATAAAATCCATACAAAAACTCGCATATGAAACCAGCAGCTCTAAGGCCAAAAGCTGTCCAGAAACGCACTTCTTATGTCCAGGTGACCTGATCTACTGCATGCATGCCTGTGTTTTTGCGCTGTAACGATGTCTACGACTGCCCAGGCCGCCAGGACGAGCTGGCCTGTGACAGATATACGTGCCCCGGGCTCCTTCGCTGTAGAGGCCATTCCCTCTGCCTTCACCCTGATCACCTGTGTGACGGGATGTTCCACTGTCCACAACGTGAGGATGAATCGCTGTGCGACGCCACCTGCCCTCAAAACTGCACATGCACAGGACTGGCATTTTACTGTGAGGCACAGTTCCCCGCTGGACAATATCTGGAGCTCCGCTTTCTTCATGCCCCTGAAAGTGGATTGAAACCAAGGGACTTATCACTCAACACCATGTTGATATATCTGAATCTGACTAGGTGCAACCTGTTTGAATTGACTCAGATGGAATTTCCTAATCTTCGAATTTTGGATTTAAGCTACAATGGCTTGGCTTCATTGAAGGCTGCCGAGCTGAACACAATGAACAATTTGCACAAACTGTCGGTGAAGGGCAATCCTTTGAAGTTTCTTTTTGCCACTGGTCCGATCACCTTGTGAAGTTTCGCTTGTTGCACATTCTCGACTTGTCCAAAGTGATTCTACCACAACTAAATGTTTCAACGCTCACAATTTTCCCTAAACTTTTGTTTCTGAATTTAAGTGGTACTGGTATTAAACGCATTACTGACGAAGGCTTTAGTTCATTATCATTTCTAAAGCATCTGGACCTGAGACACTGCCCTCTAACGGAATTCCCCATCACTATGTTCAAAGGTCTCAAAGATCTTGATGAGGTGTGGGCACACAATTACAGACTGTGTTGCTCAGTTACTCTCCCTGCAGGTTTCAATTCCAAGAACTGTCATTCACCCACTGACGACATCTCTTCCTGCGAGGCCTTAATTCGTTCAAACGTATATCGCGTCGTTTTGCCTGTTTTTGCTACCTCAGCATTGATCGGAAATTTAGCGAGTTTCATGTACCGAGTGGTGATAAACCGAAAGTCCAGTAAGCTAGGATTCGGTATATTGGTGACACATCTGAGCGTCACTGACTTTCTTATGGGGCGTCTACTTGGCAGTGATAGGAATAGCTGATGGGGTGTTACAGGGGAGTTATTTGTGGAACGATGTTGCATGGAAACAGAGTAGGACCTGCAGACTGGCTGGATTTTTGTTCCTGATATCCAGTGAAGTGTCTGCATTTACAATCTGCCTCCTTACCCTGGATCGGTTTCTAGTTAGTTCTCCACTTTCCATTCAGCAATATGAATTTTAACAAACAATCTTCGCACATTGTGTGTACGATAAGTTGGCTGGTTGGTACTGCTTTCGCAGGAATCCCCCTGTTACCTGTTACAGCACACTGGAATTTCTACAGCCAGACTGGAATCTGCATCCCCTTGCCCATCACAAGGAACGCATTTGCTGGTCACGATTATCTGTACCACGTTATCATCATAGTCAACTTTATTCTGTTTCTGGTCATTGCAGTGGGGCAGATGTCCATATACTGGTCGGTGGGCACCAGCAACGCGGCTCTAGGATATTCCAACAAAAAATTCCAGTGACCTCACCCTCGCCGTCGCCTGTTCGCCATCGCACTGTCAGACTTCCTGTGCTGGTTCCCCGTTGGACTGCTGGGCCTGCTGGCTGTCCATGGTGTTCCCATCTCTGCTGAAGTCAATGTGGCCATCGCCATCATTATTCTTCCTGTCAACTCAGCCATCAATCCTATTCTCTACTCCATTAGTATATTGTTGGAGAGACGAAGGAGGAGGTCGTGAGGAACGAGTTCAGAAGATGATTTTGTCCGTTACTGCTAGTAACATCCAGGACTGGTTCCGACAGGCAGCATGACAGTTGTACAGAGTCAGAAGCACTGCAGTTGATCAACAGATGGCTTTCACAGAATGTGCTGTCTCTCCCAGACTTGAGGAGATCGACTTTGGTTCAGGAGAGACAGAAAAGGAGAGTCAGACTCGGTAGAGACAGTCTCGTGTTATTCGTTTTTTTTTTTTTTTTTTTTTTTTTTGTTAATGTCAGATGACGAATTTTGCATGGGAAAATGGTATTCTGTTGTAAGCTCAGAAACTTCCGGTCCACTGGACACCTTAACTAGACATTTCATATTGATAGCACAGCTGCAATAGGCCTTTGCTGTCTCTACTTTTATTCATTTGACAAACGCATATCCAAGCAACCCCTACAGCGAAATATCGTAACTTACTGCTCCTAAGGTTGTCAAAGAACTTTACATACATTACCACAAAAAAAAACCACAAAACATAAGGAGAGAGAGAGAGAGAGAGAGAGAGAGAGAGAGAGAGAGAGAGAGAGAGAGAGAGAGAGAGAGAGAGAGAGAGAGACAGACAGACAGACAGACAGACAGACAGACACAGAGATTAAAAGAAAGAGTTTTTTTTTAAATAGAGGAGCTTTGTTGGGTGTATACAGTTAGCAATACAGGTTCCAACTTTGGACACAAGTAAATATCAGTTACAGAATTTTCTGAAGGCCTGTTGTAGCTGACAGCAGTATTGACTATATTAACTGTTATTTTACATCATCTTTATTCCTGAAGGCTTGTTGAATCTGATAACTGTAATAACTCATAATTCACATTGTATTTATTCCTGAAGGCTAGTTAAATCTGATAGCAGTAATAACTCATAATTCACATCGTGTTCATTCCTGAAGGCTAGTTAAATCTGATAGCAGTAATAGCTCATAATTCACATCGTGTTTAAATCTGATAGCAGTAATAACTCATAATTCACACCGTGTTATTCCTGAACGCCTGTTCAGTCTGATACCAGTGATGGATAATTCATGATTCACATCATACCTAGTCATGAAGCCAGTTCAATCAGAAAGCAGAAAAAAAAATGCAGATCACATCGTGCTTGATGCTTAAAACCAGTTCCTAATGCACTGCTTCAACCATCGTGGTTACCGCAGTGTAGTGATTACACACACACACACACACACACACACACACACACACACACACACACACACACACACGCGCGCAGCATCGGAACAAACACATATAAACAAACTCACGCACACTTACACATGTAGAATACGCGCATGCGCATTCACACACAGATCTACACACATACAAACACAGATATTCGGAAACACACACCATACGCACCTCCATATGCGCGAGTCCACCGTCATCTCTGCCCCTACCCCCACCCCCCACCCCCGCCAGCACTTTCTCTCTCTCTCTCTCTCTCTCTCTCTCTCTCTCTCTCTCTCTCTCTCTCTCTCTCTCTCTCTCTCTCTCTCTCTCTGTGTGTGTGTGTGTGTGTGTGTGTGTGTGTGTGTGTGTGTGTTAGATTATAATGTTGCTATGTTGAACTGTCAGTATGAATGATATAATCATGTTGAAATGATATATGCATGGCAAGAACAGATTGTAAGTCCATGCTTTGGCCTAAAATCTTCATCCTTGCGTATTAAAGATCAATCAATCAATCAAAATCGCTGTTACGTACGTCACACATACACGAAAAAGAAAAGAGCAAGCAAATTGAATCGTACACATTCACAAATTTTTGTTGAACAGACGTATACGCAGTCAACACGTTTATTTTTGTTATTTTGTACACAGTCATAAGAAATATAACAGTCTTTTTTAAAAAACAAAATTGGTGAATATTTATGGTATACAAAATTTGTATAAACCAACGACATCGTGTATGAGTTTACATCGTAGTTCTTGTATTTGGGAGACTGACTGTGTGGAAACGAAAATGTGGTCGTGAGTGAGTAATTCAGTGAATGCTATCCAAATGTGTGTGTGTGTGTGTGTGCGTGCGTGTGTGTGTGTGTGTGTGTGTGTGTGTGTGTGTGTGTGTGTGTGTGTGTGTGTGTGTGTGTGCGTGCGCGCGCGCATACGCGAATGTGTTTGTGGCGTAGTGGATGCGAGTTAATATGTGTGCGTGCGTGCGTGCGTGCGTGCGTGCGTGTGTGTGTGTGTGTGTGTGTGTGTGTGTGTGTGTGTGTGTGTGTGTGTGTGTGTGTGTGTGTGATGTCTCAGCGCGTGCATTCATTCACAGATATACTGGATTCTCTGTGGTTTTGGGTCCTTATGTTTGAGACTGTTTTTATATGGCTTTCCTTCTTGTTTTCCTCGTACGTGTTTATCCAGTTATGTCAGGGTCAGCTGCAATAACAACAACAAACAGACCAACCATCGGCATAA
>JADBJO010005229.1:142474-150064 GCA_016801955.1 Conus betulinus
AACACCACATTTGCTTACTTTTTTTAATTTGGTATCTGATTTGTGGTTTCTCCAGCGGGCTTTAATGTTTGTTGTGGACCCTACGTACCACATATTGTGAATTTCACAAATTAGAACATAGAGACAACGTTTGGGGTGTCACAGGTCAAGTGTTGTCTAATTTTCCATTTCCTGCCATCCCATGGGGACACTAACATTTTCGTTTCCATGGAATGGCGACACGTGTCACATTTTTTGTTACACAGATAAAACCCTGGATTGTTAGCTGGCCCATAGACTACATGACGTTTTGGAAGGGTAGGCTTGTAAATTTGGGCTAGATTTTGTCTTTTTCTATCAGCGGATATTATACATTTAGGGGGGAAGATTTCCTTTTCACCTCATTAGCATATAGAAGATGTAGGTGTTTCTTAATAATGACAGATTTTGAAGGAACTCGTGGATCAAACGTAGTCACCCATGCATGGAAACGAAAATGTTAGTGTCCCCATGGGATGGCAGGAAATGGAAAATTAGACAACACTTGACCTGTGACACCCCAAACGTTTGTCTATGTTCTAATTTGTGAAATTCACAATATGTGGTACGTAGGGTCCACAACAAACATTAAAGCCCGCTGGAGAAACCACAAATCAGATACCAAATTAAAAAAAGTAAGCAAATGTGGTGTTGCTGGCCATGTGGTAAACAAAGTCCACCCTGATGACCCAGAACTTTTTCTTTTCTAAAAATTGTTCCAGTTGAATCAGTACAAGAGAAAGACAAATTACTGTGTCGTGAACAGCATTGGATTTGTAACATAGGTACAATTTTTAATGGGCTGAATTCTCGAACTGACATAAAAACTGCCAGGATGAATTCGTGATATCAAATTTGTGATTTGATATGCACCCGGCTGGTTGTTTTTCTAATACTGGTTTAGTTGGATATGTACATTTATGGCAGTATGCGAGTCGGGGAGCTCGCGGTGTGGGTGTCTGAGCTAGATGGTGTGTGTGTGTGTGTGTGTGTGTGTGTGTGTGTGTGTGTGTGTGTGTGTGTGTGTGTGTGTGTGTGTGTGTGTGTGTGTGTGTGTGTGTGTGTGTGTGTGTGTGTGTGTGTGTGTGTGTGTGTGTGTGTGTGTGTGTGTGTGTGTGTGTGTGTGTGTGTGTGTGTGTGTGTGTGTGTGTGTGTGTGTGTGTGTGTGTGTGTGTGTGTGTGTACTGTGGTAGGGGGGGGTAGTGGTGATCTTTTAAGAGATGATAACTTACCCTTGTATCTACCTCTGTTTCTTCCTTGGGCTCTATGCGATCATAGAGCAGCTTTTATCCATAAAAGCATCGTCTTATAACAGAAGTGATTTTACCAGAATAAGCAACTTAAAGTGGCCTTCATATTCCCCTTCCTTGTAACCCCCAATTTTTTCTCCACTCTCCCTCCCCTCCACTCTCCAAACCTCCTCCCCCCCCCCCCCCCCCCCCCCCCCCCCCCCCCCCCCCCCCCCCCCCCTCCCCCCCCCCCCCCCCCCCCCCCCCCCCCCCTCCCCATCCTTATATGCTTGCGTGCCTGTGCGGTGGCGTGCGTCTGTGTGTGCTTGCGTGCTTGCGCGTTCGCGCCACTCGCTTGTGTTGTGGCGCGCGCGCAAGCGCCCGGGTGCATCCACCCACATGCCGGTGCGCTCGCCCCCGTGCGCGCGCGCTTGCGCTCATTTACTAGTGGTTCCGGACTGGTTCTTATTCTGATGAAATGCCCGTCAAATATAATCATCTTTTCCCTTACAGCCCACCATACCTTCTCCCCTCTCCCACCTCCTCAATCCGCGTCCCCCATTATCTTTGTGTATTTTCTTTTATGCATAACCAGTATTTAGGCTCATTTTGATTTTACATTTGGTTTCGCCTTTTTATGCCTGTCAGTTTACAATTGGGAACACATTTTTATCTTATAGGTGTAACTGTTTATAAAAGTAAGAACTGTACTGTAAAATGATCTTAAAGTAGCCTTCACTGTCCCCTTCCTTTTTTCCCCCCCTTTATGTTTTTCTCCCATCTCCCCCTCCCCCTATACCCCCTCTCCCCTGCTCTTCTCGATACCCCTTTTTTTTTTTTTTTTTTTTTTTTTTTTTTTTTTTTTTTAAAAAAACCCTAGTAACAATACACTTTTGTTGGCACTCCACCGTGCCAACCCCCCCCCCCCCCCCCCCCCCCCCCCCCCCCATTTCCCCATTCTTTATACACATTTACTCTTATGCTTAGCCAGTCTTGTGGCTCCACCTGACTTTTGAATACTGGCCCTGCCTTCTTAAGCCCCCAGTTCCTCTCCCCTCCCCCTTCCCTCCTACCCCCTCCCCCCTTCTTCTTTTCCTCTCATCAGCTAGTCTACTCAACCCACCTCCCCCCTTTCCCACTCTATCAGATTCTTGCAGTCTGTGAAGATCTTGCCATCACCTTCCTGGCTAGCCTCCTCCCCCACCCCCCCCCCCCCCCCCCCCATTCATCTCCCCCCCCCCCCCCTTTTTTTTTTTTTTTTTTTTTTTTTTTTTTTTTTTTTTTTTTTTTTTTTCCCCCTCTCTCCGCTTTCTCTCTCTCCCCTCCCACCTTATTTGGTGATATACATGTGTGTACGTACGCGCGCGCGCGCGTGTGTGTGTGTGTGTGTGTGTGTGTGTGTGTGTGTGTGTGTGTGTGTGTGTGTGTGTGTGTGTGTGTGTGTGCGTGCGTGCGTGCGTGTGTGTGTGTGTGTGTGTGTGTGTGTGTGTGTGTGTGTGTGTGTGTGTGTGTGTGTGTGTGTGTGCGTGTTTGCGTGTATCTGTGTATGGGTGTGTATGTATGTGTGTGTGTGTGTGTGTGGGGGGGGGGGGGGGGGGGGCTGTGTGTGTGTCTGTAAACGTATGTATATATGTGTGTGTATGTGTGCACATATATGTACATATGTGTGTGTATGTATATTATGCATTCTTCTGTTGTGTGTGTATGGGAGGGGGGTAGTTGTGTGTGTGCATACGACTGTGTGTGCTTGTGCGCGTGCGCGCGTGCGCTTGTGTGTATGTGTGTGTGCGCGCGCGCGCGCGCGTACGTGTGTGTGTGTGTGTGTGTGTGTGTGTGTGTGTGTGTGTGTGTGTGTGTTTGCGCGTGAGTGTGTTTATTGGTCTGTGTATCTATGTATGTGTGTGAGTGTGTTGGAGGGTGTATTGATGTGAATAATGTTTTCTGCATGCGGCAGTTGTTGACCTTTTTACCTTTTTTACCTGATTTTACCTGGTTTACCTGAATAGGAGTTCACCATCAACGGTATGCCATTTTACTTGATGTGAGGCTTTTATCATTGTACCTTGGCCTGATGAAGCTGTTGACAGCGAAAATTTTTAAAAATACAAGTCTGAGACATGAACCGTTTCAAGCTAAAAGCTCTCCTCAGGGTACAAACTGGGCGCACCACCGGTGTTATATAGTGTGTTGTGTGGGCGCGTGAGCACTGTACGTGTGGCACGTGGCCTGTTTTTTTTTAATCTTTTTGGGGCGCGTTCAGGGGGGACGTGTCAGGGATGGTGCATTGATAAAGATTTCCATTTATGCCTGCAATTGTTTATCATTTCTACTTTAGAGTTCAGAGATGCTAGATGGGGTTTACATAATATCAGCCACTTTTCTGTAGTGCATAGATTGCATTTTTTAGAAATGTTGTTGTATGGTGTTGCTCTTTTTATATTTTTTCCATGATATGTTATAATCTGTTTTCGTATCTTTAAGCTTCCAAATATATTTGCTTAATTCTGTTTGGTTTTTATATTTTTCCTGCTTGAAAGACTGTTTGTGGTTTGCATATCTGGTTTTAAAACGGTTAGCCGTGATCCCTATGTATGTTTCTTTATCACTGTCTGTTGTTACTGTAGCTTGGTACACAATATTATTGTAGAGACATTTATTATTCAGAGGGCACTGGTCCTTTTTTGTGCAATTACAAGATGTCCTTTCGTCACCCTCTTTGGTTGTATTGCTTTTGGTTTTATTGGAAGAATCAATTATATTTTTAAGGTTAGGCATACACGAGTACGATAGCTTGATGGTTTTTTTTATTGAATATTTTTAGATAGAACATGTTCTTTTGGGAATGATGTTGTAAGGATTCTTAAGAACTCTTTTCCTATGTTAGTTTTTTGTTCTTCCATCATATGGAACCTGTTTGGTTGAGCACTTTTAGCACTCTGAGTGGCCTTTTAATTCTAATTTTACTAAACGCTCCTCACGTTGAGCACTGTGGCCTAGCAGAATCTAAATTTAAAATGGAGAAAATCAACTTTGGGCAGTCCACCAAAAATATACCTTTTTCTAATCCACAACTCTACATTAAAAAACTCATAGAGCAGACTGAAATATTTGTGCGCAATATGAGATGGAAAGCGTATTTCTTTTTGAACCCAGATGCTAAAAAGGAAGATAAAAATACTTATATGGTTTTAAGTCATGGAGATCGCCACCTGTAATAGAGGAAATTAAAACCTTTTGAAGAAAGCATGAAAAAACTAATAGCTAGTATTGAATTTAGAAAATCATATAATAACTTCCAAACAACATTGAATAATGACATAAAACAAATCCAAAATGACAAAAAAATATTCATAAAGGCTGACAAGACAAGCAATTTCTATAAAATGGAACCTAATGAGTACTCTCAACTCCTCAACAAGAATATTCAGAAAAATTATAAAAAAAGCTGATAAGACCATATATGACAACATCTGCAAAAAAGAAAAGGAGCTTGTGCACCACATGGATTTAGGTGATAGGATAGAAACAACAGCAATAAAAGAAGCTTTCATAACCCTTAAAGACCACACAACCTAACTTCCATAGCAACCCTACTTGCAGACTAATAAACCCATCAAAATCTGAACTAGGCAAGATCAGTAAAAAAAAAAAAATCCTGGAAAAAGCAATAGAGGACATAAAAACAAACACTGAATATAATCTCTGGAAAAATAGTTATGAAGTTATCCAATGGTTTAAAGAATTGAACAAACAGAAAACACAATGTTCATTACTTTCGACATAGTGGATTTCTACCCTTCTATTGATGAGGAATTACTTACTAAAGCTTTAAGATTCGCCAACAAATACACAAATATAACAGATTCTGAGATGGAAATTATTTTCCACACCAAGAAAACCCTCCTCCATAGCAACATGAAACTTGGATTAAAAAAAAAAACAGCAAAAACTCCACATTCGATGTCACGATGGGATCTTATGATGGAGCTGAAACCTGTGAATTGGTTGGACTCTTCATGTTGTCTCATATACAGAAAATACTTGGTAAACAGGTTGGCCTATACAAAGATGATGGCCTTGCCATGCTAAACAATAAACCCAAAACCATTGAAAACAAGAAGAAAGAAAACTTTGTAAAATTTTCCAAAAGCCATAATAACCTAAAAATTACAGTAGAAGCTAACAAAAAAATAGTAAATTACTTAGACATAACATTAGACCTCAAGGATCATACATACAAACCATACAAAAAACCTAATGACACACCTGTCAAAAGTAACCATCCCCCCCTCCATTCTAAAAAACCATACCTAATGGTATAAACAAAAGACTGTCTAAACTGTCATGCAATGAGAAAGCATTTAACAGTGCAGCAGCCGAATACCAAAGGAGGCTGTATAAAAGTGGTTACAACTACAAATTACAATACACCCAGATAACAACACGAACAGCAATAAGAAAAACAGGAAAAGAAAGATTATATGGTATAACCCTCCATATGATGGAAGAACAAAAACTAACGTAGGAAAAGAGTTCTTAAGAATCCTTACAACATCATTCCCAAAAGAACATGTTCTATCTAAAATATTCAATAAAACACCATCAAGCTATCGTACTCGTGTATGCCTAACCTTAAAAATATAATTGATTCTTCCAATAAAACCAAAGCAATACAACCAAAGAGGGTGACGAAAGGACATCTTGTAATTGCACAAAAAAGGACCAGTGCCCTCTGAATAATAAATGTCTCTACAATAATATTGTGTACCAAGCTACAGTAACAATGGACAGTGATAAAGAAACATACATAGGGATCACGGCTAACCGTTTTAAAACCAGATATGCAAACCACAAACAGTCTTTCAAGCAGGAAAAAATATAAAAACCAAACAGAATTAGCAAATATATTTGGAAGCTTAAAGATACGAAAATAGATTATAACATATCATGGAAAATTATAAAAAGAGCAACACCATACAACAACATTTCTAAAAAATGCAATCTATGCACTACAGAAAAGTGGCTGATATTATGTAAACCCCATCTAGCATCTCTGAACTCTAAAGTAGAAATGATAAACAATTGCAGGCATAAATGGAAATCTTTATCAATGCACCATCCCCTGACACGTCCCCCCTGAACGCGCCCCCAAAAAGATAAAAAAAAACTACGGCCACGTGCCACACGTACAGTGCTCACGCGCGCCACACAACACACTATATAACACCGGTGGTGCGCCCAGTTTGTACCCTGAGGAGAGCTTTTAGCTTGAAACAGATCTGTAGGTTTTTAATCCTTCGTTTTAAACCTGTTTTAAATTGTTATGTCGCTCCCTGTTTGGTTGAGCACTTTTAGCACTCTGAGTGGCCTTTTAATTCTAATTTATATATATATATATATATATATATATATATATATATATATATATATATATATATATATATCACGAACAATATAAAAATGTCCTTTAAAAATCTATAAAAAAAAAAAAAAAGCTCAACCGTCTAGGGAGCAACATCTGTTAAAAATATTATTAAAATGAAGTATTAAAACCTGATAGAACAAACCGAGAAATTTGTACGTAACATGAAATGGAAGGCGTTCTTCTTCCTAAACCCAAATGCAAAGAATGAAGACAAAAAAACACATATGGCTCTAAATCATAGCACTCCGACAATAGATGAAATGAAACCTTTTGAAAATAAAATGAAAGGACTGAAAGCCAACATTGAATTCAAGAAATCAAATACTAACTTTGAAACATCACTAACAAATGAAATAAAACAAATCCAAAATGATAAAAAGATATTCGCACAGGCTGCCAAAACTAGCAATTTTTACAAAATGGAACTAAATGAATACTCCCAACTCCTCAACGAAAATATCCAGAAAAATTACAAGAAAGCTGATAAAACCACACATGACAACATCCGAAAAAAAAAAGAAAACGAACTTGTACACCGCATGGAGTTAAGCGATAGGGTGGTGGCAACAACAAAAAAAAGAAGCCTTCATAACAATTAAAGATCATAAGCCTAACTTCCAAAATAACCCAGCACGCAGACTAATAAACCCATCTAAATCTGAACTGGGCAAAATAAGCAAGAAAATCCTAGAAAAGGTTATAGAAGATGTAAAATCAAACATGGAATACAACCTTTGGAAAAACAGCTATGAAGTCATCCAATGGCTTAAGAAATTCAACAAACAGAGAAACACAGTATTTATACACTTGATATAGTGGACTTCTACCCATCCATAGATGAAGAACTACTCACCAAAGCTTTGAAATTTGCCAATAAACACACAAAAGTAACAGAGTCAGAAATGGAAATTATTTTCC
>JADBJO010005229.1:154932-157432 GCA_016801955.1 Conus betulinus
GAGCTGGGTGTTGGACAGACCACTGTTTAGTGAGGGCGGTCTTCAATTTTCACATAGCCAGAGTCCAACGCAAGAAGCCCAAGGCTGCTCGATCAAAATTCAACATCTCAAAACTGCAGAACCCTCTCTTAAAAGAGAAATTCCAAACTCACCTAGATAGATGAGACTCTGACTGCTCAGGGACCGCTGACTGGAGACCCAACAGAACAATGGAACCAGTTCAAACAGATGGTGACAGAGTCAGCCAAAGCCACTCTAGGCCTCAAGAAGCATGTCCACCAGGACTGGTTTGATGAAAACAATGAAGACATCAACAAACTCTTAGAAGAGAAACACACTGCCTATATCAACTGGCAGAACGATCTATCCTCCATCTCCAAGAAGGATCGCTTCAAGCACCTCCAGAGCAAAGCCCAGAGAGAACTGCGCACAATGCAAGACAGCTGGATAGCTGATGAGGTTCAACGATATGCCGAGCTGAATTACTCCAAAGAGTTCTTCAACTCGCTCAAGGCTGTCTACGGACCACAGAGACCCAGCACCACCCCACTCCTGTCTGCAGATGGCAAGACCCTGCTGAAAGACAAGGACAGCATCACGCAACGCTGGAGGGAACATTTCTCCACCTTACTCAACAGACCGTCCACAGTCGGCTCTCCAGCCTTGAACGCTATCCCAGAGAAGCCGGCCCTGGAAGAGCTTGACCTCCTACCCAGCCTCGAGGAGGAAATCACTAAGGCAGTGAAGCAGACGAGCAGTGGTAAGGCACCAGGCATGGATGGCATCCCAGCCGAGATGTACAAGGCAGCCAGTCCAGTGGCCCTGGACACTCTCCACAACATACTCTGCAGCATTTGGGGGGAAGAAACCATGCCACAAGACTTTCGAGATGCCACTGTTGTCTCCCTGTATAAAAAACAAGGGCAGCAAGTCTGACTGTGGTAACTACCGAGGCGTCTCCCTCCTCTCGGTCGCTGGGAAAATCCTAGCAAGAGTCATCTTAAACCGCCTGATCAGCGCTGTGTCAGAACCGTCACTGCCAGAGTCACAGTCAGGCTTCAGACCAGGCCACAGCACCATCGTCATGGTCTTCTCGGTGAGACAGGTCCAAGAAAAGTGTATTGAGCAGCGGATGGACCTCTACGCTGTCTTCATCGACTTAACAAAAGCCTTCGACACGGTGAACAGGGAGGCGCTGTGGGTCATACTCTCCAAGCTTGGCTGTCCGAGGAAATTCACAAAAATCATCCGCCTATTCCACGACGACATGGTTGGTCTTGTGCTTGTTGGGGGTGACAGCTCTGCTCCCTTTGAAATCTCTCGAACGGCGTCAAGCAGGGCTGTGTCCTCGCTCCGGTCTTGTTCAACCTGTTCTTCACATGCATGCTGAACCATGCCCTCGGAGATCTTGACAGAGGCATCTACATCAAGTACAGGCTGGACGGTTCTCTGTTTGACCTTCGTCGGTTGAGCGCCAAGACTCGAACAGTCGAGAGACTTGTGACTGACGCACTGTTTGCCGACGACTGTGCTCTGATGGCACACACAGAAGCAGATCTCCAGTTCATTGTCAGCAAGTTTGCGGAAGCCTCTCGGCTTTTTGGCCTCACAATCAGCCTTGGAAAAACGGAAGTGCTCTACCAACCCTCCCCAGGCCTAACAGTGCAACCTCCCCCCACCATCACCATCGGAGGCACCATTCTGAAAACTGTCGAGCACTTCAAGTACCTCGGAGAGCGTCATTTCCAGTGATGGCTCTCTTGACAGAGAAATCTCTGCCAGGATCAGCAAAAGCCAGCCAAGCTCTTGGCCGCCTACGTACTCGTGTGATGACCCACAAAAGCATCAAGCTCGACACAAAGATCAAGGTCTACAAAGCTATTGTTCTCACTAGTCTCCTCTACGGCTGTGAGTCCTGGACGCTGTACCGGAAACACACGAAACAGCTTGAACGCTTCCACACGAGATCACTACGAGCGATTATGGGCATCAAGTGGCAAGACCGAGTGACCAACCTCGAAGTCCTGGACAGGGCCGGTCTGCTCAGCATCGAAGCCCATGATAATGAAGGCCCAGCTTCGCTGGACTGGACATGTCATCCGTATGGAGCCTCACAGACTGCCTCGGCAGTTGCTATACGGAGAACTGAGGCAGGGCCAGAGACCCAGAGGCCGCCCCAGAAAGCGCTTCAAAGACTGTGTAAAAGACAATCTGAAGCACAGCTACACGCCTGCAAAAGACCTAGAGGTTTGTGCCCAAGACAGAGCAGAATGGCGAAGTCTAACCAGGAAGGCCCAGGAAGAATTTGAAGACAACCGCCGCAACCACATGACTACTGCAAGAAAAAAACGCAAGGCCTTGGTGTGCTCCCTTCCCACATTAGCCACGTTCAATTGCCCCTACTGCCCACGGGTGTGTGCCTCGAGAATCGGTCTCTCCAGCCATACTCGTGCCCATGGGAGAAGGTCATCTGCACAGTGACATTATCGAAATCGATAGT
>JADBJO010005229.1:164932-167432 GCA_016801955.1 Conus betulinus
CAGAAGCCTTCAGGCAATGACAGAGGCAGCTGGTAAGTGGTTCGGGTGTAATAGATTAAAGTTCTAACTTCACAAGTATGCGAAAAAACTATGTGGGTAGGACATTTGTATCAATGTGAGTTGGAAGCGCCCAGCGAACAAGGACTTGCAGGTTCTTGTCGCGGGGAAAATGACAGCAAAAGGGCAGCCAGGGGTCGTAAGCTGGATGCAGCCCTCGAGCAGATTGTTATGAGCTGAACGTCGAAATACTTGTATGATGAGGTGATGGTTGGGGTGAGGTAGGACGGAGACTTCCTTTTTGAAGACCTCCTGTTGTCCAGATCTACCTGGAGTTTCTTCCTACGTCCTACTTTTCTGACTGAAAGTAAACAGAAAATGAACGCGCTTATTTTGGCAAAATTCATTTAATTTTTTTTTATGTTGAAGGAATCGAACGGACAAGTCACTGAAAAATACTGATTTCAGAATTGCACCTTACCACTCTTTGGTCACTGTGCGTTTTCACATAAACTAGACAGTGATTAGAATGCAGGAAAGGTGACAGCAACAGTTACACCATGTACAGGCTCAGGGGAGCACTAATTGGAATTATTTTCCTGGATCATTAGATTTCTGAACGGATGAGGTTCATTCCGTAATGGCTGCTCATGGTTGGTCTCTTTCGGTGATAAAATTCTCTTTGCAGAGACCCAGGCGCTTATTTCACGTCTCAGTATTTTGACAGAAAATGCAGCAGCACACGAAGCGGTTTATCATTATCGTCGTCATCATCATCATCATCATCATCATCATCATCATCATCATCATCATCATCATCATCATCATTCTCATCACCGTCTCTCATCATCATCATCATCTGCAAAATCAAACATCATCATCATCATCATCATCATCATCATCATCATCATCATCATCATCATCATCATCATGTGTTTTGTCTTGTGATTAGTTCATTCATGTTTAGCGGATGTAGTACTTAAACTCAAAGAATCATCATCGTTATCATCCTCTTTCTTTTTGTTATTGTTATTTTTTTTTTCCTTCAAAATTTCATTTCACTTTTTTTTTTTCATTTTGTGTTTCATCTTGCATATACTCAGTTCAGGTGCGTCAGACCGGTTCTGCGTTTTCAGCTGATGCATCAGTCTGGCTTTCTGTTTCCAGTGGCATACCACCAACTGAGGGCAAGGTAATTAGGCTGAAAACAAATCCCATCACTGATGTTGTCATACCAGCAGTTATCACCAAACTCACCTCATGCCAACAATTATGTCAGTCAACAGACACACGCATGTAACAGATTTCCAATAGTTTTATTTTCAATAACTGTTTGAAAAGATTTAAGTTTATTATCAGATTACATTTCGAAAGAAAAATCAAAATACAACCAGTTCTCAGAGTTGTTGCAGGAGACCATTACGTTACTGATACAATGGATTCTAGCGGTTTCTCATCTTTCTCGGTCTATTTTCTGATAATTGTGATTTCACGGATTTGATGAAAAAAAGTTTCAACATGTTTATTTTCACCAGTACTCGCAAAGCATTGAATTTGAACTGGAGGCTTTTTTTTTTTTTTTTAAGAAAGATTGAAGTTTCTCTTCTTTATAATCTCAATAATAGATCTCCCTTTCCCTCCCTCTTTCCACCTCCACACACTGTTTTCCCTCCACCATACGCCGCCTCTCTCTGCCCCCTTTCCCCCATCCCTCACGTCCCCTCCCCTTGTCCCTTCCCCTTCCGTCCACCCTCCCTCTTTCCCCCTAGACCCTCTTCGAATCCTGACATTGATCCTCTGTGTCACTTTGTCACATTTAAACACGACTAATACGTCTGCCTTGCACAATAATGATTGTTGTTGATCGGCCCAGTACGTTAAGAAGCCACCATGTCAAATTTGGGTTGGATCATCAGCAGTCGTTACCTTCATGGGTTGTGGGCTGGGAGGTCTGTGTTTGATTCCCATTAGAACCATTTATATATTTTTTTTTTTTTTTTTTCTTTTTTATGTATATATAGCCCTGACCGGGTTTGTCGAGATATCTATGTGTTTCATATGGGCTAAGCTGGAAAGGCCGGAGCCACGCAGTCGATTCCTGAACAACACTGCAGGTGTCTGTTTCTCTTGGGCATGGTCGACGCTGGGATATATACAGAAAGAAAGCATAAAATAATACAGCCCTGTCTTATAGTCTCAGAGTAGAATGGAACTCCATAGCATTATCTTCATCATCTTCGACCTTATCGATCAGCAGTTAAAAATAAGTCTCAAAATGTGTGGTCATCTATGCCCTGCTCCCACGGTGATATCAGTTCCGATATTCTCTCCACGCACTAGCCCTTGGCTGGGTCACGTTGAGGTCACCGGTATCGCCGAGTTCATGAGGACTGTCACTGGACGGACCTGTTGGCGCCCTTTGGAGGGGGATGCTGACTCACACTCACACTCGCTCTACGACAAAACAGTTATTGCCGTCAATATGACCAGAACAAGCACCGCT
>JADBJO010005229.1:172432-177432 GCA_016801955.1 Conus betulinus
CATTTATATTTTTTTCTTTTTTTTTTTCTTTTTTATGTATATATAGCCCTGACCGGGTTTGTCGAGATATCTATGTGTTTCATATGGGCTAAGCTGGAAAGGCCGGAGCCACGCAGTCGATACCTGAACACCACTGCAGGTGTCTGTTTTCTCTTGGGCATGGTCGACGCTGGATATATACAGAAAGAAAGCATAAAATACAGCCCTGTCTTATAGTCCTCAGAGTAGAATGGAACTCCATAGCATTATCTTCATCATCTTCGACCTTATCGATCAGCAGTTAAAAATAAGTCTCAAAATGTGTGGTCATCTATGCCCTGCTCCCACGGTGATATCAGTTCCGATATTCTCTCCACGCACTAGCCCTTGGCTGGGGTCACGTTGAGGTCACCGGTATCGCCGAGTTCATGAGGACTGTCACTGGACGGACCTGTTGGCGCCCTTTGGAGGGGGATGCTGACTCACACTCACACTCGCTCTACGACAAAACAGTTATTGCCGTCAATATAGGTCTCAGTAGATTATGTCCCAGAGTGGATCCATTGGACCAGAACAAGCACCGCTGAACACCACCGAAGTGACCCAGGAGTAGCGAAGTATCTCCTCTGGTAGGCTGACTGATGAGACTGACTGCTGCCTGTGAACTGCCGGTGCCAGGCTGCAACTGGACAAACCAAGGCGCGGCTGCCAACAGGATGCCCAGAATAAGCGGCGTGGGGGAAATGCCGGTGAACTGGCACCGAAGATGATGAGACAGAAGAAAAGGAATTATGGAGGAAGACAGGATGAAAAGCTGTTGTGACGTCCCATTTTGTCGCCCGTCCCATTTTGTCGCCCGGGACAAAATGGACGGGCGACAAAATGGGACGTCTTCATACACGTCCCATTTTGTCACCCCTTCCTATTTTGACGCAGGCGACAAAATGGGGACGGGCGACAAAATGGGACGGGCGACAAAATGGGACAGTGACCTATCTTAAGTTTTATATACAGTTAAGGTTTTCAGCAACAACAACAAATAATAATAAATAAATAAAAATTGCATGTTTGTAGGATAAGGGGAGATGATAAAGTTTCAGGTCTTGGTTTCAATGCCAGCCAGCTGACAGCTGCATCTCTCCCGCACGGAAGGCTCGTTTATTACGAGTAATTATCAACAACCAACAGGATGCGGACTAAGGCACAACAGTCGTCTTTTTTCTCGCGTGTAAAAGTATGTGCATAGAAGCTTGCTACTTCCTTTATCCATTTTGGTCCTGGCATTGGAGGAAAGAGGACGCCAAGAAGAAGTGGAAATCAAAGTAAGACCATTTTAATATTTTAATTCTCTCTCTCTCTCTCTCTCTCTCTCTCTCTCTCTCTCTCTCTCTCTCTCTCTCTCTCTCTCCCTCAGTCTGCCTGTATGCGTCTCTCTCTCTCTCTATCATTTTTTCTAAAAGTTGTTCTCTCTCTCTCTCTCTCTCTCTCTCTCTCTCTCTCTCTGTCTCCCTCACTCTGTCTGTCTCTCCCACTCTGTCCCTACTCTGTCTGTGTCTCTCCCACCCTGTCTCAGTTTTCCTTTATCTGTCTTTGTTTCCCCCCACTCTGTATCTGTTTGCCCCACTATGCCTCTGTCTCCCCCCCAACCTGTCTCTGTCTCTTCCACTGTCTCTGTCTTACTCCCTTTTAATTGTGTCAGCGAAAGAGAGGATAAAAATGGAATTTTTTTTCAGGGTTTGCACCTGCGTCATGGGCGACACTACATCGGCAGGTCGTGGAGCATCGCGAGCCCGTCAGAAGGGTAAATTTATTCAAAAAAATGGACAGAGAAAAATACGAAACTCTTGTACAACTTTCCAAAGGTACTTTCCATGTCCCCAAATCCAAACGCACGAACTGTCAGAAAAGTGCTGTTCGCCAATTCCAAAGGCGTAGAGAGTATTTCAAAGTGGAAGGTGAAGAACTCTTCTTCAACGGAATGCAAGTCATTCCGGTCGATGAGCTTAGCAAGAAGGTCAAAGAAGCTTATAGGGACACGCTTGGCAGTGGATGCAAATCCACATGGCGAAAGGTACAAAACAAGTGTGCCGGAGTCCCTCGTCGCACTGTTGAAACCGTCCCTTGGGAAATCCTCCACATATCAAGTGAACAGGCCTACATTTAGCAATAAAGTCCCCACCAAAGCCAGTCACTGCGGCAAGCGAGTGAACGAAAGATGGCAGGTATTTAATGGTGATGGACAAAGATGAAGTTGTCATGCATGGGCACACTTATAAATACATACTTTCAGTCCTTGATGTGTGTTTCAAGATTTCTTATCCTGCGCCCTTTGACCAGAAAATCGAGCAAATGTGTGTCAAAGGCTTTTCAAACTATTCTTGCGGAGCACGGGAATCCTGATATTGTACAAAGTGACAATGGTACAGAATTCAAAGGTTCATTCAAAGACTACTGCTAAAGAGGGGAATCAAGCACATTCGAAGCCGCCCCTACCACCCACAGTCACAGGGAAAGTTGAGCGCTGTCACGTGGAAGTGAGAAAAAAAAATTGCATTTGCCTGCTCGCAGAAGGGTTCAATTGGGCTAAAAAAAATTCACAAAGTACAAGAAGCGGTGAACAACGTAACGAAAGAAGTTCTCGCGAACATGACACCTGCAGAGGTAAAAGCACAGCAAGGCAATAGGGCTTTGATGAGAACAGTAGCAACAGCTAGCAGCCGATTCAGTGCCAGGATGGTAGCCCGTCACAAAGGCTCGTGTGCCATCTACAGAAAGGGCGAACAGGTATTGCTCAAATACCCTGAGATAAAAAAGGGTAAAGTCCCCCCAAAAAGGGTTATCCTAAAAGGGGTTGTTGTGGAAAGAAACTTGAAAGACTCGAAGTACAAAATAAAGTTTCAGACGCAAAAGGGGGAACTGTGCAAGTGGGTTTGTGTCACGAATATACAAGTCGAACAAAGTATCAGAAATCCAAAATCGAAGAAGAAAGGTCGCAGAGGAACAGAAAATGGACAGACAACAACACCGACGACAATATAACTTGCCCTATACTCCCACAGACAGAGCTGATGACTTTCAGCAGTTAGGAATGAAAGTCCTTTTGGACCCGAGGGAGGTTGTTGGAAATTGCCAATTCGAGGCAGCTGCGCATCAGATGTCTCTAATTGGCAATTTCCAGACAGGGGTCGACCTTCGAAGGCAAGCGGTCAATCACACATTGCAGAGAACCTTCTGTCATATGAAACATTTATTACAGGTGATCCTGAGCAATATCTAAGTCAAATGAGTCGAAGCTCGACCTACGGGGACCACGTTACCTTGCAGGCGCTATCAAGAATCCACAACGTGCAGATCTTGATAGCGTCTGCAAGGGGCGCAGAATATTCGGTGCTAGTGTCCCCCGACGGCTCGTACTCTCACCAGAGGTTCCTTCTTACCCTCGGGCATTACCCCGAGGGTAGGGGGGAACATTACGTCAGCCTGGATCTGGACGAGACGCGGGCGAGCGTACTCTGGTGGGCGACGCGTTCACACCATGACGACAGAGGGAGCGGATGTGATGAGGGGGCGGTGGTGATGAGATGAGGGGATGATGGATGTGATGAGGACGATGGATATGATGAGGTGGACGATGGACGTGATGAGGGGGTGATGGATGTGATGAGGGGGACGGTGGATGTGAGGAGGTGGACGATGGACGTGATGAGGGGGGTGATGGATGTGATGAGAGGGGGACGGTGGATGTGAGGAGGTGGACGATGGATGTGATAAGGGGGTGATGGATGTGATGAGGGGGACGGTGGATGTGAGGAGGTGGACGATGGATGTGATGAGGGGGACGGTGAACTTGGTATGGGAGACGTTGACTATTGCATGTCAGAAGGCCATGAGTTTCTCCCTCGAGAGATACAGGCCAGGATAGTACATTTCGCTCTGCAATCATCTCCAGCAAGTCGGTTCACTTTGCAAAGAGTTAGTGTTAGTAGATTTTTTCTACGATGTGGTCTCTAGAGTCCCTCCCCCACGTCTGCACATTAGTACCACCTTGCTTCCGAGATTGCCAAATCCTGTCAGCGTGCGCCGTCTAGTCCAGGCAGCCGGCCGAGGTAGTGGCCTCGCCATCGCCATTCAGCGCATTCTGGCCACTTCGCAGTGGTATAACGCGTGGCTATGGCTCCGACCAGAAGAGTTCGATTGGTATTCGGTCATCAATGTCTATTACCGAAACCGCAATATCCACTGAGGTAGAATACGTTTTTACTGATGAAGCATTTCTGATACCGTTTTGGTCCATTCGACACGCCAAGTAAAGACATTGTTTCAATTTTCATTTATATTTTTAATGATTGTCAGCCCTGAAAAAAGTTTTGTCACACCATGAATGCGTTTTACTTTTCTTGCCATTAGTCATGTCTATTGCTAAATGTGTTGACCAAGTAAATAACTTGTTTTCCCTCCCATGGATACAAAATGAACAAAAACATTCCTGATTTTTTACATGATAAAGGGTGTTTTTTAAACAAATCTTGCACCTACATATGCATGTTGCGAAATATGTTGACCAATCTAAAATACTGTTTCCTTTTGTTGGATTTATGGTTTAAAATGGAAAAGAAATGTCTGCCTAAAGGTTTTGTAATATTAAGAATGCGGCTGTTTTTTATGTAACGTTTTCTGGGGTTTTAAACAGATGTGTCCCCTTATGATGTATGTTACGAAATATATTTACCAACTAAGGACATTGTTTCCTGTCATTTGGTTTACAAAGTAGACGTAAAGTAAAAGTAAAAGTAAAGTAAAATGCCTGAAAATGTATATATTGTGAATGTCACTTGTTGCTGTTTTATTTGTTTGAATCCTGCCACAAAAATCATGTATATTGCAAAATGTCCTTACCAAGGAAAGACATTGTTTCCTCTCATTAGAAATTTTCTTTTTTAATTTCGTTATCTTGAAGTCTTTCTTGTACAAACTACTTGGCACTAAAGATGTGTGCTGTAAAATATGTTGACAAAAACATT
>JADBJO010005229.1:182432-205741 GCA_016801955.1 Conus betulinus
TAGCCTTCGTTAAATTAATAATGTAAGAAAAACTTTATTAACAAGCCAGAAAGACAACTTTAGCCGTCATGGTGGGACACATACACGCTCATAACTGCCACAGAACACGAACTCAGGCACAAAACAGATAAAAGAAGCAAGCAGACATTCTCGAAGCAGATATTGTAAATTTGTCAGCGGGACTGCACCTCTGACACATGAACACAGCAACAACAACGAAGAAATGATCAGACACAAACTGATAGTAATTCGAGACATGTACATGGACTTTTGATCGGGCACTTTTCAACCTAACACGCCATAGAACAAAAATAAATAATATCGGAAATGGGAGCGGAAGGAAATCGCAATGATGCAAAAGGAGTAAAACAGCCAAAAAACTAGACAAGAAAGATCAGTCTGATCCAAAGGTGAGACAGTTGCATCTGTATAACTCAAATGAAAATTATGTTTTCGGTATCAATTTGTCTGGCACAAAAGTAGTCACAGACAGCGCACTCCAAAGAGAAGGAAACATCCTCAAAACCCTGACGTTCCCAGCTTGTCCATATTCTTGACACAGGACACAGCAACAATAACCGAAGAAATGAACAGGCACTAATGATTATTCATCAAAGACTGACACACACCTTTTGATCTTGAGCATTGTTCTGTAGAACACACTGCAGAACAGAGACATTTAGATGTAGGCTCGGTTTGATTGATATGAAAGGGAATATGAGCTGACAAAGGGAGATGCAGGCAGTAGATAACAAACAATGAAGATAATAGGAGCAGAAGTTATCTTTCTTGTTTGTTGTATACTCTTTGTTTCTTCCTGCCTCTTTTAGGATTTCATTTAATAAAATCAGATTCCAAAGATAGTATGGAAACTTTCACCAAAGACATAGTAGCCGCCAACGGGTAATACATAAATCGTTAAACACACAAAACAGGGAGCTGTTGTAAAACAATATAATTCAATGAGGAAAAAAAGGAAGAGTCCATGCCAAACAAATAAAGTAAGCAATGGCTTTCAACGGACACATTTTGCTATATTTAAATAATTCACGACAAGGTACACACGAGGAACAACATCTGGACATGTATTACAAGGATACATCTGTAAACGGCAAATCAACAACAACACAACAACAACAACAACAACAACAACAACAACAACAACATACGCAAAGAAATCAGTGACTTCCGTTCAATTTTCTCTCTCTCTCTCTCTCTCTCTCTCTCTCTCTCTCTCTCTCTCTCTCTCTCTCTCTCTCTCTCTCTCTCTCATTCTCTCATTGTTAAATATGATGCAGAACTGTGAGCTTTAAAAACCTGTTGAAGAACGTAAAAAGGAACATTTGCGTGCTCTGAAACACTTTCTCGGTGTAGGCTGTTCTCTGAACATGATCTACACTGAAACAAATATCCAGTATCATCAGCTCTGTGCTTTGATACATAAGTATCAGTTTAAGGTAGCATGGAGAAAAAGATCGTGACGTTAGAGTTAAACAAAAAACTGGGCGACCAATGATTATGATAGATGAAATATAGACACGGTCATGTTTTGGATGGGGCTTGACGTATGCAACGTTAGAATGTTTTATTCGTGGCCTCCGACAAAGACTCGTAGATTGAAATGTATCCGATATTTAATGGAGTATCTTATTCTGTTTAACCGTACATAACCCTTAAGTTGCAGCGTTCTTTGAAACAGATCAGATCAAAGTCCTGATCTGTAGTGTCAGAAATCAGAGTTTAACATACAGGGTTCAAACAGATTATAAATGGTTATGTCCCATTGTGCAGAAAATCAAAGGAAGAGGAAGCGCATTTTGTTTTAGTACGTCCAGCTATACCAGCAATAAAAGAGAAATGCTTATTCCCGAACAGAGAAGCAGTCTGTATCTTCCGTTTGTGTATGATGATGACAGCTTGAGCAAATGAAAGTATAGTAAAAAGATTTAGTCCATTTCTCTATTACGGATTCAAAATTCGATCATTATTGTGTTCTTAGCACAATTTGATTTTGAGGAAGCTATATTCTACTTCTTTTTTGTTTTGAAAATAATGAATATGTCACACTGTCCCTCGTATCATGGCTATGGCTTTTATGTATTAATGATAAAAACAGAAACTCTTTTCTCTCTCTCTCTCTCTCTCTCTCTCTCTCTCTCTCTCTCTCTCATCATTCCAGCTGTCACCCCCGTGCCTTGCATCACCCCACACACACACCACTCTCTCTCTCTCTCTCTCTCTCTCTCTCTCTCTCTCTCTCTCTCTCTTTCTCACACACACACACACACACACACACACACACACACACACACACACACACACACACACACACACACACACACACTCAATCACTCACTCACGCACGGGCATGCAACCTCATGACGGAAATTCACATCGTCGAGCATTCAGGTAGAGAGCAATGAAAAAAAATTACAAAAATAAAAAAAAAAAGAAAAAAAAAAGACCGTATTACAAGGTATATCCGTATAAAATTCACGTGTTTTGTCATGTTTAAGCATCCGTTATATTGAAACCGTGACCTTGAACCGGAAGAACACTATTCATTTCATAATAGGAAGGATTGTCTGTGGTGCTACCTCATCAGGAACGTTGCCTTAAAGGTTGATGAGAAGAGAGAAGGACGGAAGGGAAAGGGACGGGCAGGTGAAATAGGGTCATGGAAGCAGTAAGTGGAGGCCCGCAATGTCTGTTTTTCTTAACGATTTTAATCTCTTTGATGAAGGGGTAGGCAATGGCTCTTGGGTTCTAAAGGAAGATGATCAGTGAGAAGGATTTTGGGTTGTTCATATTCAGAATCTGTATTGTTAATTATGTAAGGGGTACCGGTTGTTATTCCCAGACTCTTTGGAACGTGTTTTAATGTCAAATCTGGATTCATACCGTTTTGTGATAAAATCATTGATCTGGGAGAAGAAGAATGTCTGCCTGAAAGTTAGTGCTAGATTAGCAGTACCTGCTTTACTTGGATGAATGGCAGTGTTGTAGAGAGCTAATTTAGGGTTTCCTGAAATAGTTGTAAATGTGGTGTAATGATTTATAAATTCTGCGTCCATCATTCTACATGCCTTTTCCATATTGTGATTGGATGGTTCAATAATGGTATTGAGATGGTGTTTGCCTCGTGCAGGTAGAATGGAGCTGAGGATTACTCGAGCATTGGAAAATAGTTGAACAACCATGTAAATGAGGTCACACCACGTCTCTTTGGCAATTTCTCCTGTAGCTCTGCAGTCATTGAGCCCTACATGCAGGGCAAACACTTTGACACTAGAAGAACCACGTTGATGCTGGAGCCATTCCAACACGTCATCAAGACCCAGGCCCGCCACGTGAATTTTGAACACAAATTCTTGTCGGGGGGCCAGTCTGCGGAGATCAATGTCTCTGATGACGGAATCCCCCATGAGCAGAACAGAAGTTTTGTCTGGCACTGAATACGTAGACAGAATGTCACGTGCAGTGTTCATTCCGTTCAGCAATTTTCGATCTACTGGAGGGTGGTTAGCAGCTGCTGGAGAACAGAACGTGATCCAAGACTGCCTGTCCACAGAGGCACGGACAGCGTCTGTTCGTTGTGTCAAAAGACTGAGTGGATCAGATGTCTGGGCAGAGTAGACTATGTTGTCTTGTTGAAACAGGCTGTCTGTCTGTCCTTGAAGAAGTGCTGGAAACTGAGTCAGAAGCTCACCGTTGGACGATGAACAGTCCTGCCACGTTTCCTTCTTGGTGACAGCTGGACGAGGAGAGTCTTCATGCTGATCATAGTGGGCAGGTGTGCTGGATGTTTTGTCGGTCAGCACTATGTCAGAGTGTTCCCTAAGTTCACGTGACGCGCTGCAGGGGGTGGTGGGTGTCACACAACCTGGGATGTTTTCTGAACCTGTGTGTGTCATGGTTAGACTGTGTAGCAGCGTCACGTGATGCTAAGGGCTTCAGCCTTCTCAGATCGCCACATGCATTTCCCTTTTGAGTTTTAAATGAGCGGTTTTCTTTTTTCAACACGTCGACTTCTCTGTCAGGTCACAAAGTCTTTCCTCAAGAGAATGAACAAGTGACTGGACCAACTCAGTCTTTGAGGCAATGTGTATTCGCATTTCATTCTTTGCACACATCTTGATGTCTTCGATTTGCTCAGACACAGATCTCTGAAGGTAGGAAAGAGACAGCTGAAGATCAGCCACTGCATCCTGCAGTTGTTGGAATCTCCCAGCAAAGAAAGACAGTGAAGTTATCCTACTCGGAGTTCTTTTCTGCCCTGGGATAAAGCATAGGGTACGTCTGCGGCGATTGTGAGGGACTTGTGAGCGTCTGATGTTCGCTGTCCGTACAGGAGTTGAGGGGACATGGGGGTCATCATTAGTGTCATAAGATGATGACTGATCCTGTAAACTGCAGTGTGTTGTCTGTGCCTCAAGGGGTGACTGGCCGTTACCTAGTTCAGAAAGCTCAGTTTCTCGAATGGCTACAGACTGGCCTACTTCTGGCTTGAATGATGTATTGCTGTTCTCAGTAGAAGACTGCATGCTGCTGAGTTGAATGATAGAAAGAAATATAACGTAACCTTAAAAGAGTACAGATTTGTCGTGGGTGACATGCATTGGAAAAAGAGAGCAAATATGATGGATAGACTGGTCTCTAAAACCTTGGAATTATCGTTGCAGCGACTGTCGTTACCGTCATTTCAAACGAAGATAGCCCATCGCAGAGCAGTGAAAAAATCACTGGCTTGTTCCACGTTGGTTCTGTCAGAGATAAATTCTCAACGTGGGCCTGGGCAGTTGGACTACAATGCCAGATGACTTCACATTTGCCCGTGTCTTAATACACATAATGTTCACTCCAGTACACAACGAATCAGCACCAGTTTTGAAGGGTAAGGTTACAGCCCTGTGTTTGGACGTATGGGTATAAATAAGAACATACAGAGAGATGTTTTCGTTGGAAGCGGTTTCTCTCTCAGATATCAGCAAGGATGAGAAAGGAAGAAGATGATCGCTTTTGTCTTCGTCAATCGACTTCAGCTTGATGGATTTGGCTGTAGTGTAGAAAATATGTATAAATATAATTGTATATGACGTCAGATCTGCTGTTTTTTTTTCTATTGCTCTAAATTCCGTTTCGATACGATCGAGAATGTAAAGTTTATTTGCTCATATTCATCTTCCGCCTATGGATAAATAGCCGAATGATGTATTATGTCACTCAGAATGGCACGTGCTGAACATGTTTTTGTCACACAGGAAAAATCAAACCTCAAAGTTGCTGTGCCACTTTGGTGCAAGTGTCACCATCAATAATCATGTTAATACTAGGCTAAAACGTCGACATTTAAAATCAAGGAATTCTTAAACTGATAGCAATAAAGTCACTTCTGATCCACCCGTACTGTCAAACATTAGGCACCTGTGCCATCACCGTAAACAAATCAGAATATTTCAAAGTGAACATGGTGAAATGTTGTTGATCAACAATACTACTGACTCACTTAGCATCAAGGAAGATGTCTGCATTTTATAGTGCTTTAAAGTATAAACAGATCTAAAGTATAGTTGGGTAAAAGTCAACTTTGACATACAATCGTCAGCTTGGCCGACACCCTGGTCATAACCTATCTATCTGTCTGTCTGTTTGTAAATCTATCTATCTATCTATCTATCTATCTATCTATCTATCTATCTATCTATCTATCTATCTATCTATCTATCTATCTATCTATCTATCTATCTATCTATCTATCTACCAGCATAAGACATCCGCGCTGATTATAGAGGGGAATTTGTGCAGGCTCTCGATGCCAGACGCAAGAAACTGAACTGCTACCCACAAGTGCAAAAGTGGAACGAGATAAATCAGATGAAAAAAATAGTCCAGAGACTGGATGCGCTGATAGGAAAGAGCACACTAGAGCAAAAACGTGCCACATTTGGAGACGTTGTATACGGAAACTTGCAGAGACGCCTATGGAGTGAAAGAACCAAAACTGAAGACACCTCAAAAATTCAGACGCCAGCGAGAGATGGATAACATCCGAAAGGAAAGGGAGAAGAATAAGAAAAAAAAATGATGGCTGCCTCAGAAGCTGAGAAGAAAGGATCTGGAACGACCTGAAATCACAACACAGTGCCCCAAGTAAAGCAGAATCAGAAAGGAGGATAAGGCGCATAAAGGGGAAAAAAAAGAAAACCCAAGATTGTTTCTTCAGAGACCTATTCCAGTTTGCTGGAAACTCTTCGGGCTGCCAAAATCTGGGACATTCGCGGAGGGCAAAGAAACTCTTGAGCAGCATGTCAGAAAAACATATTCCGACTCTCAAGGCACCATTTTGAAATCAGGGGCTTGGTGCAGCCTGCAGTGCCAAAGAAAAAATTAAATGACAAACCACTAGCTTTGGATGAGATGAAGAAAGTGGTGAAGAAAGCCTGAGCCAAATCTTCGCCTTGGCCAAATGGAATACTATATCTGCTCCATACAATGATAGGATCATCATGGAGGAACTTGAAGATCAGCGATCAATGGATAAAATCTGATGGAGTGTGCATTCCTCAAGAGCAAAACTCAGGTGACATCAACCAATTTATGCCGACATCTCTTCTGAACGTCGAAAGAAAAATGTTCTTCTCTGTCATGACAGCCAGACTGACTGAAAACCTGACAGGAAATGAGTACTTGGATTTGTCAGTTCAGAACAGAGGTATCCCAACATCTCTGGCTGTGCAGAACACACCAATATGATTTGGAAAGCCATTCAAACAGCTAAGACAAAGAAACAGGACCTCGACGTGGTATGGCTCGATCTGGCAAATGCATAAGGATCTGTTCCACACAAGACGATCCAACTGGCCCTCGAGATATCATGTCCCAATAAACATTAGAAGAATACTGAGGAAATACTTCCACGACTTCTGAATGAGGTTCTTCACAAACAAATATACAACGGCTTTGATCAATCTGGACATTGGCAAAGCAATGGGCTGTACAATTTCTCCAGTACTGTTTGTGCTGGCAATAGAGGTCATCTTGAAAGCTGCCATGAGGTGTACAGTCTGGCAGATCTCCGGAATGAATACCAACTGTCCTCTCTAAAGGTATTCATGGATGGCACAACTGTGCTTTCCACCAAAGATAATGAGGCACATAATATACTGAAGCAGCTAGGTAAGTTTGTTGCTTCATCAGGATGAATTTCAAGCCAAAACAAATCACGAAACGTCTCTCTCTGCGGAAAGGATAATAGCAAAAAGTCAAGTTCTCTGTAGCCAACCTGACCATTCCAACCGTAACAGAAGAATCAGTCAAGAGCCTAGGGAGGTGGTATAATGACTCCTTGAAAGACACACAGAGGCGAGAAGAAACCAGAGGCGAAAGTAAATGGCGTAAGAAAACCTGCAGATAGTAAACCAGTGTATACGCCTGTCAAGTACAAAGTCTGGTGCTTGCAATTCATGCTGGTCCCGAAGTTTCTGTGGCCTTTTCTGATGTATGATCAGCATTAGCACTGTGGAATCAAAGGAGGCCAAAATCAACAAATATACAAGGAAATGGTAAGTGCCTCACTCATGACAATACCCGTTCAACGTACTAACTTATAGTCCATCACTCCTCCTAGAGCACATTCACACAACGGCGATTTGCCAGAGTCAGGTCCTGGGCATGCTGCACCAGAATTATGTTCAGTACTGTCTCTTTCATCGTGATAACATCTGCACTTACAATGCATCTGCAAGTTTTCTTCTTCCAATAAAACATACATGGCGAAGATTTTTTGTCAAAGTTCGCTTTAAATCCTTTCAGATTCAGTCACTCCATTTATCTTTTAAAAAAATATCTTATGATTTGTCACATTGTACTTTTTCTGGCCATCTGAGACAGCCTACAGTCTTCGCGTTTTCTCTCAATGGTATCCTGTAATCTATCTTCTTTGAAACTAAGTAAATTTTTTTTCTTACAGCCGCATTTGCTTCTACCGATTTTATTATATTTTGTAAAAACAATCCTTCTCTCTTAATGTACTTTATAATAGACACCACAAAACTTTTTTTAAAATCAAGTACTGTCTGAAATTTTGTTACACAGTTTACATACCTTAATGTTTGTTCGCTACATGTAAAAGAAAATCAGAGACCCAGTATATTCCTTTCTGATGCAATGATTGTTTTTATTACTTACTTTAATATTTTTATTGTAGAAAAATGGGTTCTACTAGGATTTGTCTGAATCCCTGATTGTACTCTGTAAAGGGATAGTTAGTATATCCAAAACCATGCTTCCAGAAAGCATTTTTTCTAGTATTTTAGACAGGTATTGGTGACTGCATTTGTTATTTATTCTAATTGGCAGCAATTTAAAATAGCAATATCCTTCTATTTGTATTGCCGTTTTGCATTGTTTGATCAATGTGTTTCCGTGCGACGATATAAGAGCTTACATCAGACATTTTTTCCCCTTAGTTTTTTTGTCTCTTTAGCTATTGCCCTGTTAATTCTGTTCTGTTTTCTATTCGACAAAAATGAAGCTTATTGTTCGAAGATCTTAAATCAAGTGGTCTGTTGTGATTTTTACAGCAACATCTAAAGATAGATTAACATTGACTGAATGAAGGACTTGAAAGAGATGATTCTACTACTACTGAAGGTGTTCTTATAACTTTTCGACCAAATGTTGAAAAGAGATTTTTCTTGAATTAAATTGTCAACATAATTTCTGTTTTCCCCAATATGGTAATGCGCAAAACCATGTCCCTAAAATTTGAATATTAAAAAGCTTTATCTCATTTTATGTGTTGGTGTATCTTAACTGGCATTTATTTTTGCTTCAAGCAATGCATTTTTTTTGTTTGTTTTGTTTTGCTTTTTCTAATTCGAAGATGACCCAGATTCATTTCAAAATTTGTGTGACTTTTTTATTTTTTAAAAACATTTCCATCATCATTTTTCATAAGCTGTGTGTTACCTGCAAGAAGGCATTTTTGTGCCGTATTCCATTAACATTTATTTCTTTCTTTCATTTTTTTTTTCCTGTATTGATGTCGCTAAGATGTCCGTACATAATGCAAAAAAAAAACAAACAAACAAACAAAAAAAAGATATATAAAGATCTCTTTGTTTCGCTCAGTGTTAAATTATGAGGTTGTTTGGCCATTAACAATTATTGTTGATTTGATTTTTTCCATGGAAAGCTCCTACCCAGTTGTCGATTTCTTCACCAAAACCAAATGTGTCTAATCCCCATTAACTATATATGTATATATATATATAACTATATATATATATATATATTAAAAGTCCGGTGAATCAAATCCATGTTCAAATTCAAGATTTATTGCAATGCTAGGAAATGTTTATATTAATGTAGATTACAACGTCAAATATTTGTCTAAATTCCCTCACTTATGTGTCGCTTTAGAACAAATCCAATTGGACCCTCACTGACAATGCTGACAACACTCTTCATTGTATTTACTGTACGAACGGGGCTAATGACTTTTGCAATATTAGGTAGTAAACAGAGTAATATTTTTGATTCAATATTCAGATTTATCAGGTTTTGGAATACAAATGAGAATAACATCGTCTTTTTGAGAGGGAGACAACTCACCATTGTTAAAACTTTCATTCAGTGCCATAACGGAGAAAAAAAAACCTGAATGTAATATTATGAAAAGTAATATAAAGAACGAGTGTGTGAAAATATCTTGACATTTACATGCGTATTTCAGATCTACAACAGCTTTGTAACTCGAATCGGAACACCTAGAAAAAAATTCGCTATCGAAGAAGCATCAGAATCTGTCAAGAAGGAATGCACTGTTTTTTTTTTTTTTTTTTTTTTTATTTTAGATTGACCTCGCTCTTTGAGTTCACTCACTGTCAGCAGAAATGTCTGCTTTTCAATTATTTCTGATCGGCAGTGAACCCGTTTATCCTCCAACTAGGATCCACATGATTCACTCCCTGATCGGAAAAACTGTCCAGGTCCCTTGATTATGTGTGCTGAGCTGCTGTGGTGTCAGCTTTCCTTTCTCTCCTGTCACTCCCTGCCAGTCAAGCGAATCCAAGTGAGGCACATTTGTTTGAGAAAAAGGCCGAAAAATTCGACCGTTTTCCAAATAATTCAAAATATCAGGTTTTTTTTTCTCTATTTTTTTACATTTTTTATCTCTATTTTCCAAACTTGTAGGAACTGAAAAAAAAAAAACCCAAAACAAAAAGCTCTGATCTCATCAAGAGACATATGCCCTACAGAATGTCGAAAGTGGATATATATATATATATATATATATATATATATATATATATATATATATATATATATATATATATGTACACATTTAGGGAAATGTGAACAAACCGTTATTTTGATATGGGGTAAAAAAAAAAAATCAGACTCGGCAATTTCAATATAAAAACATGCCACATGACCAGAAAAAAAATTCATTTAACGTTCATGAACCTTAAAAGATACAAACATATAACATTGAATACACTTGTCTGTTATATCTAATTTTGAAAATCTTTATCCACTCCCTTGCCCACAGAGTTAATTTTTTTTTTTATTCCAAGCTTTCGCCAAAAGGCTTCTTCAGGAACCGATGGTACTTACGTATATATAAAGTCCCTTTTCCTCGGTAGTGCTATCCATGAACTTGCCCACAGGCTTGGGAAAAAAAGCTTTGCTTTGTACCCAAAGTGCATTCTTCTTTCCTTATAGCATTGCCTAGGAGACCCAACTGCGCTGCACTTTATATGCTACACTGAAGGGATTAATGCACACCGTGATTATGGTCACACAAAAAAGGAAAGAAAAAAAAGGAAGGAAAAGTGAAAGGAAATGGCTTTCCAATTCGTTTTTCAATTTAAAATGGCATAGCTGTACATCTCTCTTTTCTCTCAGGTAAGCAGGTCAACGACTCACCAGGGTGTAATTTCAGTGTACGGTGGTAAGAAAACGCGTTTTCTGTAACAAGTAAAGTTTACTTCTGTTCATATCCTTCAGTTTTTTTTTTTTTGTCGTGTTGATGTGTTCTGTGATGTAGCGTCATCCTGTAGACAGCCCGAGACCTGATGCTTTTGATAGAGTCGGTACATGAAACAGTCCATAAAGGTAGTGACGTGCGATCTACGTTTACATAGACTCAGCGTGCGAAACAAATCTCAAGCGGCGATGCCTTCTTTACAAAACAGAAACGGCAGAACTGTTCGCTTTGCCGTTTGGCTTGCAAGACGTTCGGTAACCAGTTAATATTTCTTCTCTTAGTTGAAACGATTGAAAAACATCCTTTCTGCTTCGTTTTCATATTTTTTTGTTGTTGGATATTAAAAAATCGCACAAGCTCTACAGAGCCTTAAACGGTGAAGGTTGTGTCGGCGCGATGCACGAGATTAAGATTTGTGCTGCTTTTCTCTTTTGATTAGAAACTCCACCTTAAGAGGCAGTTATTCTCCTTTTATATCTGTTGAAACTATGAGAATTCCGAGAGAAGAATCTGAGGGGGACTCGTTGAGACTTTTTGCAAATCACCACCGCCACAACCACCACTCTACCATTATCGTCGCCTCACCGCCACAGAAATTTCTCTCTCTCTCTCTCTCTCTCTCTCTCTCTCTCTCTCTCTCTCTCTCTCTCTCACGCACACACACACACACACACACACACACACACACACACACATACACGCGCGCGCGCGCGCGCGCGCACACACACACACACACACACACACACACACACACACACACACAGAGGCTATATATATTCTTACTATGATCTCTCTCCCTGTCCGTCTGTCTGTCTGTTTGTTCTCTCTCTTCTCTCTCTCTCTCTCTCTCTCTCTCTCTCTCTCTCTCTCTCTCTCTCTCTCTCTCTCTCTCTCTCTCTCGTACATGGCAATACGATGAAGTGTTGTCACAATGAGTTTTCAAATGATTTATTGACAATCATTAAAGATGCCCCATGACGTGTGTGTGTGTGTGTGTGTGTGTGTGTGTGTGTGTGTGTGTGTGTGTGTGTGTGTGTGTGTGTGTGTGTGTGTGTGTGTGTGTGTGTGTGTGTGTGTGTGTGTGTGTGTGTGTGTGTGTGTGTGTGTGCGATATGAATGGGGTTTTTTTTTTTTTTGCACTTCGATTGAAGACAAGTATAAGTTTTTTGTTTTCACTTTGATTGAAAAACAATGTAAATGTGGCAATGTATATCGGTGTGCAGAAAGGGAAAACCGCTTGAGAAGAATGAACATGCGATAGAATAGGTATGCTGGCTGCAAATGCTTATACATATCTGTTTCTAAATTTAGTCAAAAGTATCACGATTTTCTGCGTTTTGTTATAGCGAATTCAAAGGTTTCTCTTGTTACAAAAGGGCTCAACATCTCATGTCTATTGGCCCCGAGGGCAATGAACTGTCAGAGGTTCACTGGTCAAGGCGGAGCTGATCTCTCTCCTTCCACCGCCTTTAGCCTTCTCTGAAATCAATCAGGTATCCGTTTACTGTTGGATGGATAAACAGGTTAAAAAAAATGAAAACATGAATGAATAAAATAAAAAAAAAAAAAAAAAAACCTCAGGTGTGGTCGAACTAGAATCGTCAGCTCCGCAGTCAACATTTTCATCATTTGACCGTGGGTAACTGAAAAATACTCGCTAAATCTAACTCGTTTTTTGTAAACAATTTGAAGAAATTAGTTTCATTCATGAATGGGACTGTGGTATTCTTTGTAAAATCATTGAATTTCACACTCAGCTTATGATACAGCATAACGTTAACAACAGACTTCGACTCACTGTTGCTTGAAACATTTAAGAGATCAGTTTCTATGCCCAGTAGCTTGGCGACTTGAACTAGTAGTAGGCCTATTGAAAAACGAGTAGGCGCCCAAATCGTCTATTCTGCATTTCTAACCGTATATTTTGAAAACAATGAATTCGACTGGAACCACGGAGACTACCTTGAAAAAAATTCACAGGGTGTCTATTGAAACTCAAAGTTCACGATCTTTGGTTTAGAAGTGTGTGGATGAATTAAGGTGCAGATTTGTTCTTTTCAATTTGCGCACAAATGGTTGATTACATCTGATAAATCGAAACTGCCTGATTCAAGGTAGCAATATACATCTGATAAATCGAAACTGCCTGATTCAAGGTAGCAATATACTTAGCATTCACATCGTGTTAAACTCTCTTTATGGTTGTTGTTGCAGTGTATGGCACTTGTGTGGCACTTGGAACGCATTTTGACCGAATTTTTCAGATCCTGAATTTGTGACATACGCGCACATTTTGTTGGTTACAGACCTTATTGATTTCTTTTTTTCTCATCTGTTCTCTGCATGTTTGACGATATAAATCATACAGTTCCTGTCATGTCTACAAACTGAATGAGGTATGGTAAATATCTATATCAGCTCACTGATTACTCTCGACGGTAAAGTTTGCTTAAGTAATTGCGATTATTATCGTAATACAAGAGAATTTTGTGTCATCGTTTGATTGAAATTTGCTCACAATGTTTGAAACAAGGATTATCATATCAGCTGGAGTTGTTCAGATATTAGTCTGGGATTGTTTTATCGGTAATCTTCTGATGAATAGAAAATGTGTACTTTCGTGTGTGTGTGTGTGTGTGTGTGTGTGTGTGTGTGTGTGTGTGTGTGTGTGTGTGTTGTGATAATGAAGATCTTTCGAAAACAAGAAATCGTAGCAGAGCAGATGAACGTTTACTCAGCATCTGTTTTTCAGAAACGGTTACCTGCGACGCAAGTTCCTAAACAAATTGCTGCGTACCTCCTGTTTCCATAGATACATATTAAACGCATATGACACTACATCCCTCCTCATTTTAGATTGGATTTCTTGTAAAAAAAAAATAAAATGTTGAAGTATGCAACTGAATTTGAAAATCTTTAGCCAATCTAATAATCTTGTCTTAAGTAAGTTATGATAAAATAAACAGATAATTTTCAAATATTTAGAGTCAATTAATCTAGTTTTGACATAGGTGAGAAAAGATACGGCTTCGATCGAAACAATTCAAAACAATTTTGAAAAAATCACAGAACAGTATAACATATAATGATCAAAATGATTGAGTCAATTAGCAAATGGACTTGAACTTATACATTGAGTTTTAATGGGCTGTTCGTCACAGAGGTTGACAGCGGCTTGCACCTAGTATGTGGAGTGCAGAGAGAGGGGGGTAGCTCCTCTGTCACATTCAGTTGTGCACCGCCCGTGTGGATCATGCATCCCCTCAGTAACCCTCACATAGGTGTAGTGTGAGAGGGAAGAGTTAGACCTGGATGAGGGGGTGTGTGTGTGTGTGTGTGTGTGTGTGTGCTGTCATTTTAATAACTGTGCAGGGAAGTGTCTTGCACGTGTTCTGTGCGTAAAGTGTGTTGTTAATGCTTAGCGTGGGTTGAATGTGAGTATGTGTTTTATGTAGGGTGGAGGGGGAACCTTCTTCGCTATGCCAGTGTTCGGCGCTCTCATTCTTTTTGCTTTTGCTTTTCCGGTAAGAGGCCACGTCCTCCGTTGGTAGCCATATTTTTTTTTTCCACTTCGTCGTGGAGAGTTGCGGAACCGGGCCGGAACCCTTCGCTGGGCGGAAGGCAGTCCGCTGAACTTGGGAAGGATCTCAATCCTTGGGCTACCAACAACATTCTTCCGAGTCGTCCCAGACTCTCACTTCCTTCGTTGGAGGTGGCGCATCTACTGGTGGGGCTTTGGGCTCTTCGCTGAGTGAAGCTTGCCAGTAGCTCTCTCTTTTGTCTTCACCCGCCGTTCTGGTCTGGTAAATATATATGTATAAAAATATGGTGTTGTATTCTCGTTGGGTTGGAGAGCTTGTACGCCAAAATGGGATTGGCATTTATTCGGTCAATACGTATTTAAGTGGCATTGAGGTCATTTTTATTTTAAGTTGGATGTTTAGTAATGGCTCTGTTTGGGGAGCTACTTGTAGACTTGACATATGTATCTAGTTCTGTATTGGAGTCGGTCATATTTGGATAAATGTTGGAGTCGGGATATTCCGGAAGCGATACTTCAAGATTGAAGCAAATTATTTATTTTTTATTTTTTTTTTTTTTTTTAAAAACATCAAGTCGGGTCCGGAACGGAACGAGTTGCCGCCGACTAACATTCAGTCGACTAGCGGAGATTTCCGATGTGGCGCTCCCGCATAGGTCCCGCTCCCTGTCTTGTTTGTTTTTGTCTCTGTTTTTTTTTTTTTATTTTTTTTTTTTATGCAAGTATTTTGTAAATAATATGGAAGAATGAATGAATGAGTTTTATGAATTTCATCTGGCATTAATTAAAATGTAATGTGAACTTCCAAGAGTTTATTGTATTGTAATTTGTAATGTGAATGAGACGAAATTTAGAATTGTAGTAAAGGAAAACAATGAAATGAGGAAAACAACAAGATTCAAGAATAGATGAAACCAAAAGAAAACAAATTGTAAAAGTTTTTTGTTTTTCCTTTGAATTCTTTAAATTGTACGTACACGGTCCACACATGCCCTGCATTCACACACATAATCCACAAATATCATGATTATGCGGTGAGGGACTGACATCCGCCGCAGGGCGTTCCTTTTCGTTTCTTGGGGAGACAGGTCACAGTCGCTGACGTTGGGCGACCTGGAGGATGGTCCCCAGAGGGGATACCGGAGCCGAGCCTGAGGAGTGCTGGAGGAGTCCGGCGCAAGGAGGAGTCTTCTAGACGCCAGTGAAGAGAACAGCCAGTCTTGCTCCAGAGATCCAGTCAGCGGGACAGTCGTCTCCACAACTCAGTTATGTGGCAAGTGTGTGTGGTGTATGGGCTGTGGATTTGTGTGCGTGCGCTAGTGTGATCTAATGTATATTGTTATGCCCTTTTGTTGTATTAGTTTTTTTCTTCCCCTTCCTCTTCTATTTGTTGGGGGTAGCTTTAGTTGGTGATAGGTTGGGTGGCAGTGGGATCCGGGTGGTGGTGTTTTTTTTTAGGGCTCCCCTCTATCGGGTTATTTTGTCCCTTAGCGATAGTTAGCTCCTGATAGGATCTGCACTCTTCTTTGTTTTTTTTTTTTTCCTTTGTAGTTATTCTTTTTTTTTCCTGTCTTTCCTCCCTCTTCTTTGATAGGTGCCCCATTTCATAAATGGAATGTATGTGTGAGTGATTGGGATGCTTGATATATTTGGGTAAATTTGTATATTTAAAATTTAATAAATATTTTTTTGTTCCGTACTTCCTGGAGTGGTCTGGAGATAGTGAGTGGTTTAGTGTGTTGTCTCTCTGTGCTCTTTGTCTGTCCCTGCCTCATTCCCCTGACAGGGTCTTTTACCCTTGACATATGGGGGCTCGTCCGGGATTGAGGTCAGGTAGTACAGACAGTGAGTACTAATTTGAGCAGCACTTGACCCTTACTTGCCTTCCGCGCTCCCGGAGGTGCGTGTTTGTGTTTGTATTAGTGTAGCGGGAGGTTGGTTGGGGAGGGGTTCTAGAGTGTAGGGAACCCTTCAGCCGGGAGCGGTTACCGGATCGGGATTTGCCGCAGCGGAGATTTGCGCTACTTGGCAAGGTCGTCGGCGTTCAATTCCGGATCCGAGCCGGTGTTTGTTCGTTTGTACCATCGTTTAGTCGCGTTAGTTATATTACCGTAGTTTTATATTTTATTTAAAATATTATTGGGCAAAGTAAGGGGGGAGGTTATTTTTGGACTAGTAGGTTTTGCTTGTGCAGAGTCTTCAAGGTCAGTGTTTGTTCTGACTTAGGAAGTAGGTCACATTTGCCAGTACCCAAGCCTGCGACTGATTTAGCAAGGTGAGGTAGGTAGGCTTGCGGAATTTCCTTTTTTTTTTTTTTTGTTGCAAAATCAGTGTGCTAGGGAGTGACCAATCCTCTTGCTTTCTTTTCTATTACTAAATTGTTGAATTGTTGTTCTTTGCGCTAAGTGATATTTTGCACAGTATAACGACTTTTTTTTTTCTGCTATTTTCTATTCTTATCTTTCTTAAGCAGTTTATATTGTTTACCTAGCCTAATTACCTAACATTAAGGTGAGTGAAAAGGTTGGTGTGAACAATAAAGTTGTGAGTGGTGTGCCAACCCTGCGCTGAGCGAAAGTTTTTTTTTTTTTTTTTTTTGATTGAAATTCAAACCTAGATCATTAAACTTTACCGATAGACTCTATAAGTAATTACCCGGTAGTCAAGTTTGCAGACTTGCGGGCCCGTTCCATGGGAAAAACCGTGTTGTGCGTGCGTGTTGCCGACCTTTTCTTCCGGAGTCTAATAGTGCAGTGCAAGTGGTAGACGTTGACGCTGGGGTCATATATTAAAAAAAAAAAAAAAAAAAAAAAAAAGAATAGTTGCGCTGCCGATGTGTACACGTGTCGTGCGTGTTTACCGTTCCAGTTTTGCGTGCGTTCCGTCGTTTGATTGTTGCGTTATCCGTTATTTATTTACTGCGTATGATATATGTTTACTTCAGGCTCCGTCGTTTATTTGTTTACTGCGAGGTCCGTTGTTTACCGTGATGTCATTGGGTTAGTAGATTCAGATTCGACTAGTGTAGCGAGTTTCAGAAGATTGGGCTTCATTGCGTACTAGCATTTGTCGAGAGAAGGAAATCGGGTCAACGTTGGCTTGTGACACATTGAGGTGTCAGCCGTTGATTTTATGTCAATCTGGGTCATTCTCTTTCCCGTTGTTGAGACAGTTGGTCACGTTGAGTGAAACTTTTTGCTTGGAGACTAGACATTTCTGGAGCTGAAGTGGGTGTAGGAAACATTTTTGATTGCGTGGAACCTAAGGTTACTGGTTGGCAAGGATCATCAGCACGGGGAGTTGACTGAATTGTTTTCGAATTTTGCCAGGTAACACTTGGTTTTGTGGGCAGACATATGAATTCCCTACTTTTTGGAAGTTCTCACTGACAAGGTCAAGAGGCTTAGTGTGTTTTGATTTGTGTTGAGAGATCCAGTTCATTAGGATACACTTAGCCTATTTGGTCGCATTGAGGTGGCTGGGATCTTTGCAAATACTCTTGACAAAGGAGAGTGGAACTTAATTTGTTAAGCGAAAAAAAAAAAAAACATTCTTTGGTAGTTTCTATTAGCGGTGAGAAGGTGTACACTTTTGATTACTTGGTTTTGAATCAAGTTAGTGGCAGAGCATAATAGTGTTCACTATGGCTACAGGGGAAAGTCGTTACCTCACCAGATCCCAGGTAAAAGGGACTGGAATTGTGCCGGGACTAAGTATGTCTACGTCCCCTACTACAACGCAGGTGACAATTGGAACAACTACACACACAGTCGTCTTTTCGTCAGGCGAGGTTCAGCCAGCCATCATTGCTTCCCCTTCAGTGTGTTTGCCATCTACTCCCCAGGGAATTAGGCCTTCTTACGGTGGTACGCCACCGCCTTCTGCCTTGAGACATCAACCTCCTATAGTACCCTCTCAGGGTGACTACTTACAGAGGTTTACACCTCCGCCTTATACTTCTGGATACCCACATGGATCCTTTCATGGTGATGAAACTTGAGAGAGAAGAAAGAAGGAAGCAATGGAGAGAAGAGAGCGGGAAGAAAGAGGGAAGAAAGGGAAGCCAAGGAAAGACGGGAAAAGGAAAGGAAAGAGAGAGAAGCCAAGGAAAGAAGGGAAAAGGAAAGAGAGAGAGAAGCCAAGGAAAGAAGGGAAAAGGAAGAAAAAGAGGCCAGGGAAAAGAGAGAAGAAAATAGATGGAAAATAGAGATGGAAGAAAGACGGTTGGAAAGGGAAGAGAGGAACAGGCGATGGCAGCAAGAGATGGAAGAAAAGCGACAAGAGCGAGAAGAGAGGGCGGTTCAAGAAAAAAAAGCAGAAAGAGATGCAAGAGATAAAAGGGAACAGGTTCCAAGCAAAGATGGAAGAGGAAAGGAATCAACTTAGAACAGAAGTGCTAGAGCAGTTGGGTATTACTCCAGGGGAGGAAACCACTTCATCACCTGGTGTTCAAGAATTATCACAAAGTGCCGAGGGAACCAGGATTAACGTGGACCTGCACTTAGCCCCACCCATGCTACACATGCCTGTATACAGTGAGGGAGATTCCATTGATACCTTCCTTGAACACTTTGAATCAGTGGCAGATAGTTTCCACTTGAATAATGAACAGAAGGCATTATATCTTGTTGGAAACTTGACAGGAAAAGCCAAGGAAGCATTCGTCAACATTCCACAAAGAACCAGTTACGAGGAGTTGAAGGCTGCTTTGCGCCGGAGGATGCACATGACTGCAGAATCATATAGGAGGCAGTTCCGCACCATGAAGAAAATGGCGGATGAAACTTTCCAACAGTTCGGAGACAGACTGTCAAGAGTGTTAGACTATTGGTTGGAAACTGCGAAGATGGATGTCAAAGATTGTTTCCTGTTGGAACAACTCATGAACTCTGTTTCACCTGACTTACAGTGCAAGTTAGGAGGCCCAACCAGAGTCATTCAAGCAGGCCATCAGGATTGCGGAAGCTTTCGCAGATGCCCGCGTTATTTTTAGGCCAGCGTACCAGGGACAAGCGGAAACAGGCAAAGGAGACCAACACTGGACAAGCCTCTCAGCCTGAAAGTGGTGCTAAGTTCTCCAAAGGAAATGCGAAAGAACGACTTAGGAAGTGCTACTTGTGCGGTGACCTCAACCACATCGTGAAGGACTGTCCTAAGCGACTCCCGTTGACCAAGACATTTGCCCAAACTAAGGTGGCATTTGGAGAAAGTGAGATCACTACACCATCCTGCCCGACGTTTCCCTCTGTGGTGTGCGGCAAAGCCATTGAAGCCATTCGTGACACTGGAGCCACGACAATATTCGTCGACGAGAAGTTGGTACCCCCTGAGGCACCACGTGGAAGAGAATGTCAGGTATCGGGGATCGAATCTTCCTTCAAGGTGAACAGGTGTACTGTCCTGGTGGATATTTCCACACCATACTTTCAAGGAAAGGTATGGGCAGTGGCATTACAGCGGCCAGCGTACTCCCTTCTGATTGGGAACTCGGTATGTTTTGAGGATGGTCGCACCAGTGACATTTCAGTCGAGTTGCCACCGGAAGTATTTGTGGCTGCCACTACGCGTTCACAAACGCAAAGAGAAAAAGAAGCTTTGAAACCTCTACTGAAACCATTGTCCCAGCATGATATGGTGACGTTGGATCCAGCTACCGTGCGAGGTCTTCAGGTAAGGATCCTACGATCAACACCATTCGGAATATGGTAGGAAAACCTCCCAAGGACAAGAAGAATGGATCAGTGTCGTTCATCGTGCGACAAGGATTGATCCACAGACAATTTGCATCGCGAGATGTGTCAGTAACCAGTTGGTGGTGCCTAAAGCGTTACGAAACACAGTTCTACGCCTTGGAACACGATACTCCTATGGCAGGACATCTAGGCACAAGACGTACACTGGAAAGAATCCAACACGACTTCTACTGGCCTGGAATATCTCAAGATGTCAGGAAGTATTGTCGAACTTGTGATGCGTGTCAAAGGACTACTCCCAAGGGGCGAATTACCAAGGTTCCTCTGGGGGAATAGTTCCCCTGATTGAAGACGTAAAGGTCGCTGAAGGACTGTCTGGGGAACAGAGGGAAAACGTGCGAGCCCTTTGTAGAGAATACCAAGATGTTCTCTCAGATGTACCCTTAAGGTGCAACTTAGGTACCTGTTCTCTAGTGCTCACTCAAGAGGACCCAGTCAGGGTGCGCGACAGTATCCTTTGCCCCATTCTCAAACAGAAACCATCAAGACGGAAATACAGGATATGCTGCGCATGGGGGTGATTGAGCGTTGTAGTTCGCCTTACTCCTCACCCATTCTGTTGGTCAGGAAACCAGATGGAAAGATGAGGTTCTGTGTCGACTTTCGTCGACGACTGAATAAGGTGTTGAAATTCGACGCTGAACCTATTCCGGACGTTGACAAGATCTTCACCCAACTGGCTAAGGCGCAGTATTTCACAAAGCTTGATTTAGCAAAGGGATATTGGCAAATACCGATGGAACCTGCCGACAGAAGCAAAGACTGCCTTTACTACTCCTGAGGGCCAATTCAGGTTCAAAGTTATGCCCTTTGGGCTCAAGACTGCAGGAGCCGTCTTCAGCAGGATAATGAGACTCGTGCTTGAACCGTTGCAGATGAGAGATGTCCACAATTTTATTGATGACATATTATTGGCCACTGACAGCTGGGAGAGACACATGGAAGCACTCAGGATGCTTTTTGAGCGTCTGCGACAGGTACAGCTGGCGGCCCGTCCCACTAAGTGTCGGATAGGGGAGACTGAAATTGCCTTTTTAGGTCACGTCGTGGGACAAGGATTCATGTCTCCTGAAAGCGACAAAGTTCAAAGGATTGAAGAGGCCAAACCACCAAAGACCAAGAGGGAATTACGCTCGCTCGTTCCTTGGTCTCGTTGGCTACTACCGCAAATTCATTCCCCATTTCGCTGAAGTGGCAAACCCCTGACAGACAAAACTGGAGCTCGAAAGCCAGAAACGCTGATGTGGGGAGATGCAGACGTAGCTGCATTCGAGAAACTCAAGGGAGCGATTCTCCAACAACCCGTCCTCCAGTTGGCGAACCCTGAGAAGCCATTTGTACTCAGAACAGACGCGTCCAGCACTGGGTTGGGGGCAGTACTCTTGCAGGATCAAGGGAAAGGATTGTTACCCATCGCCTTCGCAAGTAAGAAACTAGTGGGAGCGGAAAAGAATTACCACACTATTGAGCAAGAGTGCCTTGCAGTGGTATGGGCCACACGCCGATTCTACCCTTACCTGTACGGGCGGGAGTTTGTTCTCCAGACGGATCACCATCCCCTTGCCTATCTGCATCGCATTCGGCCTGTCAGCCGACGCCTTATGGGATGGGCAATGAACTGCAGAGTCTTGCCTTCTCTTTTCAACATATATCCCTGGACGCTGCAATGTGGAAGCTGACTACCTGAGTCGAATGTCTTAAGTCCAATGGAGTATGACCAGTGTTGTAAAAAGGGAAGTGACTGTGTATAACCCCTTTTAAAAAAAGGGTGTGTAGAGTTGTGCGATAAAAGTAGCAGCTTGTGTGCACCATTCAAGGATTTTTCTGATATGTGAAGGTGGATAATTGGTTTTATTATGCACGGTCGTATATTTAGACCAGTTCCATTCGGGGCTGCATCAAGCTGTGCCTCATTGGCACAAGCTTTTTTTGGTTGGGGGGTATTGTCACGGGGCGGACCAGTGTTTTTGTTACACATTGATGTTTTAATGGGCTGTTCGTCACAGAGGTTGACAGCAGCTTGCACATAGTATGTGGAGTGCAGAGGAGAGGGGGGTAGCTCCTCTGTCACATTCAGTTGTGCACCGCCCGTGTGGATCATGCATCCCCTCAGTAAACCCTCACATAGGTGTAGTGTGAGAGGGAAGAGTTACTGGACCTGGATGAAGGGTGTGTGTGTGTGTGTGTGTGTGTGTGTGTGCTGTCATTTTAATAACTGTGCAGGGAAGTGTCTTGCACGTGTTCTGTGCGTAAGTGTGTTGTTAATGCTTAGCGTGGGTTGAATGTGAGTATGTGTTTTATGTAGGGTGGAGGGGGAACCTTCTTCGCTATGCCAGTGTTCGGCGCTCTCATTCTTTTTGCTTTTGCTTTTCCGGTAAGAGGCCACGTCCTCCGTTGGTAGCCATATTGTTTTTTCCACTTCGTCGTGGAGAGTTGCGGAACCGGGCCGGAACCCTTCGCTGGGCGGAAGGCAGTCCGCTGAACTTTGGGAAGGATCTCAATCCTTGGGCTACCAACAACATTCTTCCGAGTCGTCCCAGACTCTTACTTCCTTCGTTGGAGGTGGCGCATCTACTGGTGGGGCTTTGGGCTCTTCGCTGAGTGTGAAGCTTGCCAGTAGCTCTCTCTTCTGTCTTCACCCGCCATTCTGGTAAATATATATATGTATAAATATGTGTTGTATTCTCGTTGGGTTGGAGAGCTTGTACGCCAAAATGGGATTGGTATTTATTCGGTCAGTACGTATTTTAAGTGGCATTGAGGTCATTTATTTTAAGTTGGATGTTTAGTATGGCTCTGTTTGGGGAGCTACCTGTAGACTTGACATATGTATCTAGTTCTGTCTTGGAGTCGGTCATATTTGGATAAATGTTGGAGTCGGGATATTCCGGAAGCGATACTTCAAGGATTGAAGCAAATTATTTATTTTTTTTTTTTTTTTTTTTTTTTAAAACATCAAGTCGGGTCCGGAACGGAACGAGTTGCCGCCGACTAACATTCAGTCGACTAGCGGAGATTTCCG
>JADBJO010005230.1:10000-15000 GCA_016801955.1 Conus betulinus
ATAACCCGAGGTTCCGGGTGTGAACACACACACACACACAACATCTCGCGCACACGTCAAATGGCGTCAGCAGCTTCGGGAAAGAAGGGAGAGTTTGGCCGTTGGTACGGATGACATGAACACACATAATGTGCATCCTCTTCGGAAAACTCAAGAATGAGTGAAGAACCGAATGACTGTAAGGCTGACTGACTCGGGGAAACGACTGAAATGACTGGGGGCCCGAATAGCTCAGTTGGTAGAGCGCCGGACTCGTGATCCTGAGGTTACGGGTTCGAATTTCGGTACAGGGGGATTTTTTTTTCCCTCGGTGCTAACATTGGTTCTGACTCCATTCCTCATACAGTCCTTCGAATGAGACTATAAACCGAGGTTCCGTGTGTGAACGCACGCACATCTTGCACACACGTCAAATCCCATCACCAACTTTCGGAAGAGAAGGCCAGTTTGGCCGTTGGTATGGATGACACGTTACACATAGCATGCACCTTCCCCGAGGCTGGAGTATGGCTGCCTTAATGGTGGGATAAAAAAAAAACGGTCATACACACAAAAGTGTGAGAATCTTCAACTCGATGAAGGTGGACACTCAAAGAAAGAAGAAGAATGTAGCGCCAGCAGGCAGCTCTTCGGTCGGCTCTACCCAGGTAGGCAGCCCGTTGTGTAAACGAGAGTGTGGGCTGTAAGGTGCTCAGAACTTGGCCTCTAGCCGAGGATAGGCGCTATATGAGTACTCCTGCTAATAATAACTCCGCCGAGCTGCTTTGTTTTTACCTGCGTCAAAGTTTATGACTTTGTCAACGGATGTTTGATCACGTGACCCTCCTCTCCTCCCTCCGAGGGTAGACAAACAAACAAAACACACGCATAGAAACACACATAAATAAATAAAGAAAAAAAAAAAGTATGAATGGCGGGCTTTGAAAAGCAATATGGAAATTAACAAACAATATTTTTGTCATGCGATGCAGAAAGCAAGAACACGGAGCCAAAGTAAAGCGATCACTGCTGTTCCACGCTGCACTTCATTTCTCATTTTCTGAGATAATGAAGTATCCATATCATATCATATCATATCATATCATATCATATCATATATCATATATCATATCATATCATGTCATATCATATCATATCATATCACTGCCCACCATTCTGTGGTAACGAGGCGTTCTACATGTCATAAAAAAGGTTGAACAACGTAGCAAACCAGTAAAACAAAACAAGTATGGACAGTTCTTCGGTTCAGAAGTTATCTGACAGTGTTTGACAGAACATCACACCTAGACACACCAACTGTCAAACGTAGTAAAATTAGCTGAAAGTAGCAAAAGAAAAAACAAACAAACAACAAACAACAAAAAAAAAAAAAAAAAGAAGAAAAACAGGAAATAGAAGAAAAGTACCCCGAAGCAGTCGTAAAATGTAGCAAAAAAAAAAAAAAAAAAAAAAAAAAAGAGTACCAACGGTAGCAAAACCCAGTTAGGAAAAAGAAAAAAAAAAAAAAGAAAAAAAATCAGTAACTGTAAACAACAGAAGAACCGTGTCCGCTGAAAAGTTATCTACCGGAAACGAATGTCAGCCCAGGACGGAAAAAAACAACAACAATAACAGAAGTGAACGGTTTATATTGCTGTTAGTGAAGTAAAACCAGAACTGAACGATTTACATGGTGTTTGTGAAGGACTTTAAGAACAGAACCGAACGGTTTATATTGCTGTTAGTGAAGTAAAACCAGAACTGAACGATTTACATTGGTGTTTGTGAAGGACGTTTAAGAACAGAACCGAACGGTTTATATTGCTGTTAGTGAAGTAAAACCAGAACTGAACGATTTACATTGGTGTTTGTGAAGGACTTTAAAAACAGAACCGAACGGTTTATATTGCTGTCAGTGTAAAGAAAAAACAGAACTGAACGGTTTATGTTGCTGTTAATGAAGGACTTTAAGAACAGAAGTGAACGGTTTATGTTGCTGTAAGCGAAGGACTTTAAAAGCAGAAGTGAACGGTTTATATTGCTGTTAGTGAAGGACTTAAAAAAAACAGAAGTGAACGGTTTATATTGCTGTTAGTCAAGGACTTTAAAAACAGAAGTAAACGGTTTTTATATTGCTGTCGGCGAAGGACTTCATTTTCCTTTGATGTCGTCCTTTTAACCCCATCACTCCTGCTTGTCTCTGCCCCCTCTATCCTCCCCCCCCCTACCTCCGCCCCCCCCCCCCCCCCCCATTTGCCCCTTCCCCCACCCTGTTTTTCACCCCCTTCTGTCTAAATTCCTGTTAAAAGTCTTTTTATCATTGTGACCAAAGACTTGGTTACCAGCATTTTTTTTTTTTTTTTTATCATAACCAATAATTTTCCTACTTTCCTTATTCACCGCCGTTTTTTAGTTCGTGCCCGGCCTGAAGAAGACCAACAGGTTGAAGGGCGTTGTCATCAGTATTTCTTTTTCTTTGCTACGTTCAGCTGGTGGCTGGCTTAGTTCTTCAACGTTTTCTTTTTTTCACGGCCAAACGTAGTCAGCTGAAGGCGCTGGCTGGACTGGTCCGACACAAAGGGAAGGTTTTTGTAACTTACGATCACACACACACACACACACACACACACACACACACACAGAGTGTTTTATGTACGTTTGCGAAGGCGCTGGGTTCAATTCTGAACAGAGCTGTATCACAGCGGTGCGCATGCGCCACTGGAGAGGAAACTTAGTGACAGTGTTCCCTACTAGTTACAGGACGACTTTTGTTGTTGTTGTTGTTGTTGTTGTTTGTAGTGAATGGGGTAAAAAGGAAATAATGGCCAGACAAATACAAAGACGAACAATCTAATAGTGGGGGAAAAACAGGCCAACAACCCCTCCGTCATCACAGTAGTGACTTGGCAAAGATTTGAACTTAAGGCAGGGGGGGGGGGGGGGGGGTGGGGTGGGGGTTGTAGATAAATAAAATGGGAACATAAAATTAAGATCCAGCGGACGAAAAGCCTCGGAGCAGGCAACACAAATAGATCTGCCTTCAAGAGGGATTACGATGGTTCCCTCATGCAGCTAGTGAAGAGTTTTCATATTAATAACATATATTTTCTAAATTTAATGTTCCCATTTTCTTTATCTTCAACCCCCCCCCCCCCCCCTTGCCTTTAGTTTAAATCTTTGCCAAGTCATTACTGTGATGACAGAGGGATTGTTGGCCTGCACTTGTTTTTCCCCCACTATTTGATTGTTCATCTTTGTATTTGTCTGACTTTATTCGAGTTTAAAAGGCTGTGCCAGTCTTGAATAAAAGTTAATCTATGTTAGGTTTCCTTATGGGAGCAAGGCTTACCCTATTTGTTTATTGTTTACTGTTCCCTGCCTCATTTTATTTTCAACTTCTTATCAAACAAATCGAGGCTATTTGCATTTGTTTTCTGTCTGTATTTGTCTTTTGATCTCCCTTGCATCCTTGGGTGGATCCTCAGGCGTAGGCTCAAAGATTGTCCCCTACATTTTATATGTTTCCATAATGTCTTTAGTTTTTCTGCAACTTTTTTCCTCCCCATATTTTTGTTTTGGTTTCATTATACCCTTCACTGGCTGCTTTGGGGGTGCTGTTGGATTCTTTTTTGAACCCTTGGTGGTGAGAACACCACGGTATTAAGGACTGTGGTGTGTCTCTATTTGACGCCAGGAGTACAGACACAGCGGTGTTCCCATTATCAATACAAACCAACAAATGAAAAATTTTGAAGCAGGTTATATAAACACATTTGTTTCTCAAAAGAATTTACGATGGTTTTTCTCATGCATATAGTGAAAAGTTTTCATATGTGTAATATATTTTTTCAATTTTGAGTTCTCATTTTTCTTGTTTTCAACCGCTGTAACGTGCCTTGAGATCAAATCTTTGCTAGATCATTACTGTGATGATAGAGAAATTATTGGTTTGCGTTTGTTTTTTCTTCTCTCGCTATTAGGTTTGTTTGTGTTTGACCGATTTTTTTTTTTTTAAAGTTTAAAAGATTGTGCAAGTCTTGAGTAAAAATTACTGTATGATAGGTTTTTCTTATTGCAGGAAGATTTACCCCATTTGTTTTATATCCACGTATGGCTGCATACATCACATCTGCTGAATTTCCGGGGATCACACTGCGCATGACTTGACGCTGAAGAGAAGTGACGTCGTGGGTCAGACGAGACATTCCAAAAGGAAAAGGCTGTTTTCGTAACCACATTGCACATACCTTCAGCATTAGTCCGACGCGTAGGGCATTAGGTTGCGCCGCCTGTGTGTTCCCGCGCGTTAGTGCGTAACTGCTACATCTCTCTCTTTCCTTTTAAATGGTGTGTGTGTGCGCGCACGCTGTGAATGCGTCTGCACGTGTTCTCGGGGTGCGTGTGTGTTTTGCACTTTCATGTATGTGTGAGCATTTGCGTGTGTGCGCACTCGTGCGTGTGTGTCTTTGTGTACAGGTCATGTCCTCAGGATAGTGTTCCGCTCGAAGTACCTTTCAGCGTGATTGTGTATTCGGGACCATTCTACAGGGAACAAAACAGGAGGGAGGAGCTGGGTGAGGTGGGGTGGACACTGTCCCCAAGACCATCGCTGGCTACTCCACACCTTCATCTCGTTCCGCTGGACTGGCGACGGGAAACTGCAGTGTCACGGTTGCTTGCCCGAGAGGAGGGGAGGGGGGAGGGGGAGGGAGGGGGGGGGGGTTGAAGGGAAGAAAATAAGGTAGGAAAGAGGGAGATGGAGGGGTAGGGTGAGGGTGGGGTGGGTGGACGGGTAAGTGGCGGGAGGGGGGATGTGGGGGATTGGGTAAGTGACGGACATTTTCTCTACTCTACTCTCTCTCTCTCTCTCTCTCTCTCTCTCTCTCTCTCTCTCGCTGTGTGTGTGTTTATTTTTTCCCTCCCAGAAAATGAGTATGCACAAAACGTACAGATAAACTGTCTAGATAATGGTGTTAAAATGATAAAACGAACATTGCGTGTGTGTGTGCGAGTGTGTGTGT
>JADBJO010005230.1:25000-32500 GCA_016801955.1 Conus betulinus
TTGATATGAATTGACGTGAAAAAAGGGTTACGTCGTGTTATGTATTGATATGAATTGACATGAAAGGGTTATGTCGTACTTCTCCTCTCGCACCCAGTGAATGAAATCGTTTGACGCTCAAGCATAGAAAGATAGAGACAGACAGACAGACAGACAGACAGATAGATAGATAGATAGATAGATAGATAGATAGATAGATAGATAGAGAGAGAGAGAGAGAGAGAGAGAGAGAGAGAATAATGAATCAGAGGGAGGAAAGAAAACACACACACACACACACACAAGCCCGCGCCCGCATGCGCAGGCACACGCACGCAACACACACACACACATGTAAATGCACACAAATATATCTACAGGTGTACGTATGAATACACATATTGTCTCACACTCACTAACACACAACACACACACACACACACACACACACACACACACACACACACACACACACGTAAATGCACACACATATATCTACATGTACGTATGAATACACATATTGTCTGACACTCACTAACACACACACACACACACACACACACACACACACACACACACACACACACACGTAAATGCACACACCTACATCTACATGTACGTATGAATACACATATTGTCTGACACTCACTAACACACACACACACACACACACACACACACACGTAAATGCACACACATATATCTACATGTACGTATGAATACACATATTGTCTGACACTCACACACACACACACACACACACACACACACACACACACACACACACACACGTAAATGCACACACATATATCTACATGTACGTATGATACACATATTGTCTGACTAACTCACACACACACACACACACACCACACACACACACACACACACACGTAAATGCACACACATTATATCTACATGTACGTATGAATACACATATTGTCTGACACTCACTAACACACACACACACACACACACACACACACACACCACACACACACACACACACACACACACACACGTAAATGCACACACATATATCTACATGTACGTATGAATACACATATTGTCTGACTAACTCACTAACACACACACACACACCCACACACACACACACACACACACACACACACCACACACACACACACACACAGAGCAGCTAGGCGGTATCCATCACCACAAGACTTGAAGAACTTTTCGACCAAGCTGACCAGCTGTCGCTGGTTTTGTCGTATTTGTGCTTAACTTGAAGAAACGCTACAAGAGTGACAGCACCCACTGGTCAGTGACTGACCGTCACGCAGCCTTCGTCTTTAAAACAGGCGTGGGGTCTAGATGTGTTCTCTTCTCTGTTCTGTCTGTCTGTCTGTCTCGTGGCTGTCGCTTCTCCCTCTGTGTCTGTTCCTCTGTCTGTACGTATAACTCTCTCTCTCTTTCTGTTTGTCTCTCTCTGTCTGTGTGTGTCTCTTTCGCATCTGTCTGTCTGTCCCTCTCTGTCTGTCTGTATGCATGTGTGTGTGTGTGTGTGTGTGTTTGTGTGTGTGTGTGTGTGTGTGCGTCATTCTGTGTGTGTGTGTGTGTGTGTGTGTGTGTGTGTGTGTGGTGTGTGTGTTGTGTGTGTGTGTGTGTGCGTCATTCTGTGTGTGTGTGTGGGTGTGTGTGTGTGTGTGTGTGTGTGTGTTGTGTGTTTGTGTGTGTGTGTGTGCGTCATTCTCTCTGTGTGTGTGTGTGGTGTGTGTGTGTGTGTGTGTGTGTGTGTGATTCTCTCTCTCTCTCTCTGTGTGTGTGTGTGGTGTGTGTGTGTGTGTGTGTGTGTGTAGGTAGGATGGGTCTCAGGGAGTGGTTGTCTGACCATACACGCAAATGAAATCAGAATCCGGCTTGGTTTGGAAATCTGTTGTCGTTAGTTGAACTGAAGCGACACACCAACACTCGATCACCTCGAGCTTGATCAGGTTGTACAATATGTGTAGGGTAGCATTAAGGATTCAAACCCCTGTTTGTGGAACAAGGGCATAAAATTTAAGACTGATCTAGTGACACACATTCAGCTGATTGGGGAGCCAATCAGAAGTCCCCTAGGAAACATTTTTTAAAAAAAAGAAAAGAAAAGAAAAAAAAAAAAAAAAAAAAACTGACCCACCAAAGAGCACAAATCAGAACCTCCCCAAGAAACATTTCAAAATAAGAAAAACTCGACCCGTCAAAGTAGCACAAGAAAAATGAAGATACTTATAAAGTCCCAACAGTTCATGCGCCGTTCTTCTTGCTTCCCTCTCGTTGATCTCTGCTTTGTCTCACCACCGTGTGTGTGTGTGTGTGTGTGTGTGTGTGTGTGTGTGTGTTCGCTCTCTCTCTCTCTCTCTCTCTCTCTCTCTCTCTCTCTCTCCCCACACGGACATTGCTTTACTGAAAAAGTCAAGACCCAGTCACATGTCTCTCTCTGTGTGTGTGTGTGTGTGTGTGTGTGTGTGTGTGTGTGTGTGTGTGGTGCGCGCGCGCGCGCAAGTGTGTGCGCGCGCGCTAGAGAGAGACACTGACTGACACTGACACAATTTTATTGCCATTAGCGAAAGGCCCTGTCGGTAAGGGGATATTATGGGTCATATCTAGCCACAGCGACTAACAAGGAAACAAATACAAGACTTCCCTTATGATGTTACAAACTTTCCACACATACACCTTACAAAAAAGGATCAACAAAACAAGCACCCACCCATCCACACGACTCCACCCCCCCCCCCCCCACACACACACACACACACACACACACACACACACACACACACACACACACACACACACCGCACACACACACACACCATACGAGCGTGCGTGCACGTACACGTGCACGCACGCACACACAGTACACCATTCACTTAGACTATCAGGATACATTAAGTGATTACCACTGAGCCAAACCACCATTAAGCAAGCAGTTATCTTTCTCATTCGTTATTTTCTTTTTACGGAAAGTGCTAGCTTCAGCGATATACTTTGCAAATTCTATCATAATGTTTTCGTTTCCACTTGATAACATCGCTACTAAATCTCTTCTTCGAGCAACTGATTCGATTGAAAATTTTACAACCACTAAGGATATTGGCATATGCGGGGACACCAAACACAAAATGCAACCTCGTTCTCAACACTGTCTCTTTGTCTACACACATTTGGCAAGATCTGTTATTCGATTTCTCGAACCATGTTTGGTCTGCACTAAGACCGAGCGTTCTGGTTCGAAATTTTGCTAAGCTATATTTATGCCATTTATGGGTTACAATTGTAAGATATTTCTCTGCTTCGAGATTACTTTTAACTGAGAGAAACCAGTCGTATTTATCATTTCCATCCATGCCAGCATTCCAGTTTTGTTTATTCGTACAAATTAAGCGGTCCCTGAATTCAGAAATAAATGATTGCTTCGTTTACCGACTCCTTGTGACAACCAAACTATGCCCAAACCATTCTCTGTCAATATTTTCTTTATGCAGGAGACCCAGTCAAAATTTTCCATTGTCATGTTGCAGCATGAGCATTTCGTGCGCCTGAGCACTCAGAGTCTGCCTATTGGTAGATTTACTAAGTTCAGCCAGTATTTAACACATCTAACCCAAGTTATAATGCACAAACACGAACGCGGAGAGAGAGAGAGAGAGAGAGAGGGGGAAAAGAGAGAGAGCAGAGAGAGAGAAAGACAGACAGACAGACAGACAGACAGGCGGAACACCATATGCGAGCAAATTATGACTGGTTTAAAAGACCACGCATTATGAACGATGGACGGCCTTCGCGCCAGTTCCCGTGGCAACAGGGAATCCTTGTCCTGGGCGCTTCTTAACAGGATCTTTTGTTGTTGTGTTGTTGTTGTTGTTGTTGTTGGTGTTGGTGGTGGTGGGTGGTGGTGCTAAAAAACAAATCATATGACTGCAGTTTAACAGTGTTGTATCGGAAGGATAGTAATTATTTATTTTTTTTTCCACTTTGTACGACAAATTAACCGCGATGTGGATCCCATGTGTCGGAGAATGTTATGGGCTTCATGGTGTGGGATAGGAGGGTTTTCATTTAATCGAGTCTCATTTCCGTTTCCTCTTCTTCTTCCTGTTCCGCCTCTCTCCTGTCTCTCTGCCCCCCCCCCCCTCCTTCCCTTTCCCCCCCACCCCACCGCCCCACTCCACCTTCCTTTTTCCCGATTGTGAGTGGGCTGGAAGCTTACAAAACACAACACATTCTCTGTGTGTGTGTGCGTGTGTTGTGTGTGTGTGTGTGTGTGTGTGTGTGTGTGTGTGTGTGTGTGTGTGTGTGTGTGTGTGTGTGTAAGACAGTGTGTGTGTGTGTGTGTGTGTGTGTGGTGTGTGTGTGTGTGTAAGACAGTGTTTGTGTGTGTGTGTGTATGTGTGTGTGTGTGTGTGTGTGTAAGACAGTGTGTGAGTGTGTGTGTGTGTGTGTGTGTGTGTGTGTGTGTGTGTGTGTAAGACAGTGTGTGAGTGTGTGTGTGAGTGTGTGTGTGTGTGTGTGTGTGTGTGTGTGTGTGTGTGTTTGCGCGTGTGTACGTGTGTGTGCATGTGCAAGGGCGTTTGTGTGTATGCACACGCATAGGAGATTTAAAAAATAATACCCCCCCCCCCCCCCCCCCCCCCCCCCCCCCCCCCCCCCCCCCCCCCCCCCCCCCCCCCGTAATAATAAAAGAGACACACACACATACACGCACGCACACACACACACACACACGCACACACACACACACACACACAGAGGCACGCGCGCGCACGCACGCATGCACACGTACGCGCGCTCGCACACACACACACACACACACACACACACACACACACACACACACACACTCACTGTAACATTTTATTTTTGTGTTGATTCTAAGGCAGTGCTAGATAGTTTGAAAGTTTGGGATGTTAAAACAAGGAAAGATGTAATCTTTGAAATAGGCATCTAAGTAATTACATTATTTGCACAGGAATAAATATAGTCTTCTGCTGGGTCCCCTTCACACTGTGGTATTTATTGGAATGAAATAGCAGATAAACTAGCCAGACGCGGGGTAATGGGCAATGCTGCAAAAAGTAATTTGAAGTTAGATATACATGAAAATTGAAATACATTCGTTATTGGAAAGCTGTTTCCGAATTGAGGAAGTCTCAAGATAAATGTGTAATGGGAAACATGTCCTAGACATATTTTTAGTTTAATATACAAGATACGTTTGAACTCTTGGAAGACCAAATATTCCCTAAACATGGCGTGTGCATGTTCTAAGCCATTATCTGGTGAACATATATACTGTTCAAAAAAAGAAACGCATGGGCTGCTTAACAAAAAAAGGGTTTTAATTTTTAAAAAATTTCCAAAAAAATTATTACGCAAAATTTCATCGTGCAAAGTGACATGAATACAAAACCAATACATTCCAAAAACCAAAGAAGACCGTCAAATCAGTCATTAAAGACAGCAATAATGTTTTTGAGGGCCGCCATCAGTAGTGGATGTGGCCATCTTCGGCAATGGATTGCTGCTGTAGAAATCTCGTTTTCGAGTTGAGATAATTAGCCAACAGGAGCTGTCCTCTGTGTACTGATCTTGAAGTATCCGAGTGGACTCATCCGATTCTAAAAATAAAGTGTTCTCTCCGACTTTCTTTCCTCGACTAGTTTATTCCTGGGTAAACGGCCATTCCTACATAGGAAATCGGGGAAATAGACTTATTCGCGAATATGTCATGTGCGACCCCTTGTTGCCAAATTTTGCTTCAGGGGCCAACAGGCCGAGTCGCATTTTCTTTTTTTAAACATGCGCGCTGGTGATCTACTCATTTTTGAGTGAACCAGTATTTTAGGTAGAAGAAAAACTATCTGGCAATAGGCTCTAGCCGTCATTGCCGAATGACGTGATCTATATCTCCTACATATCCAGTCCTGGGGCCAAGAAGGAAGATCCTGATAGCGTTGTTTGAAAACAGTGGTTGTTATCAAACAGCTATCAAAGACGTATTCGTGAGTGCCTTTTCCTGATTTCGCATACAGAAGTGGTATTCGCTCTTGAATAATTCTCTGAGAAAAGAAAGGCCGGAGAACGCGCTTTATTTTAGAATCTGATAAATTGCTTGCATAATTCTTGCGTCAGTATAAAGAGTCTGTTCGAACTGGCTCATAATTTCAACTAAGAAATGAGATTTCTGCAGCTGACAACACATTTGAAGAAGCTTGCATGCGTTTCCCTCCCTCTCATTTGTGTGTTGTGAAAGGCATAAAAGTTTAAAGTCTTGAACAAATTTGAAAAGTGATCGACAAAGCGCCGCCAAAGAACGTAGAACACAAGATAGGCGCGCCGAAATGGATGAAGATAAGTAATTGCTCGTTCATTTCTTTGTCCTGAGTGTTGTGTATCTTGCCTGAAGAAGACCTACGAGGTCGAAACACGTCGTGTTTTGTCTTGTGTGTGTGTGCGTGTGTGTTTTAGCGGTGCTTTATTACCAACGTTTAAAACTTGTTTAGATTTCCACCTGCAGTCGCCTCACTTTGCAATTAGATTTAATTTTGTACAGTGTAGCTACAAAATACAATACATTTTGACGTCATTACGAATTTCGTTGAACTTGCCTGTGTGGGGGGGAAAAGAACACGACATGACACGGTCAATGCATCAGGGTGTAGGCTCGGCCTAGTTCTGTACCCTGAGCTTCTGTACTGTATCTACAAAACGATGCAGACTTGCTTACGAGGTAAGTTTTGTTCCTTCACTGTCGCTGTTTTCATTTGGAAAATTTCCAGCCACAAACCTTCCAACTCATGCAGTCCAAACCTTTCTGCCAGACCACTCGACCCGTTGCTGGTAGAATGACTGTACTTTTGAACACAAATCTGTCGCAGGCAAGGTTTTCCTGTTCTACACAAGTCACGAGACCGGCATACGAAGCGCAGTCGTTCCTTCAGAGGAGCTTGTCATGCTGACGTCATTTTGCTTGTGATGAAACTTGTTGCCTTGATTTTCTTTTTGTGGTTTATGTAGACATGTTACCATAGAAATGATTTTCTCATGGGTCTTTTCCGGCATCCTCGATCTTAAAAAAAAAATCATTCTTATGTATGATACTCCTGCGGACACTCCCTATATGGACAGACAAGTATAAATCCCATCTACCCAACAAAGGGAGTGGAGTTTTTTGTGTGTATGACCGTTTTTTTTTAAAAAGTGTCTGTCTGTCTGTCTGTCTGTCTCTCTCTCTCTATTCAGTTATTGAATTATTCAGCTTACCGATGGAACCAACTTAACTGTGCGTGTACTCCAGCGCCATTTATCCTATTAAAACGACGGGCCCATTCTCGTTAAACGCGAGCTCCGAGACAAATTAGTTCCCTTGCAGATATCCGAACATCGTCAACCGCTCACTCAGATTGTGGGTATCGTGTTGCAGTGTTATACCATGTGTGACTGAGCCCCAGATTACATTAAGGGGCTAGAAACGTCACCAGTGTCGTGTCGAGGGGGTGATAATCGAGACAG
>JADBJO010005230.1:40000-67500 GCA_016801955.1 Conus betulinus
TTGTCCGGCACATAGTAAGAGCGGGCAGCGGTGTGTCCCGCGCATCACTTGCCTGGTTACCTGCTGTGGCCACCGTCCGGCTTGTTCAGCCCGGTGCTTAGAGCGTCCGCACACGTAGCAGCTGGAGAGGCTGAATACTGTATAACCTTGTCAACCCCCCCCCCCCCCCCCCCCCCCCCCCCCCCCCCCCCCCCCCCCCGAAAGACATACTGACTTCAAGTCTGTCCGGAGTATTGACAGATGAGAATCGTGATTCGTGTGGGTTATTTACTTGCGGATAGAAAGTTTTCAGTCTCGAGAGCACACTCAGTCTTCTGGCGTGGGTTGTTTACTTTCGAATGAAACTTTTCATCCTAGAGAGCACACGCAATACTTTCAAACTGAAAGTTTTCAACTTAGAGAGCACACTCAAAATCAAACAAAACATGGTTGAAATCTGATAGCCAGCTGTTGATAGAATGAACAGATCTCGAGTGGTTGTTTGCTTATGCCGCGTGGCAAAAGTTTACTTTCGGATGGAACATTTTCAACTTATAGAGCACAATCAAAATGAGATTAGTACTTAAACTTGTTGAGACGTTACAGCCAGTTCCTGATTTTTATGAATACATCTTGTGAGGATAATTTCCTTGTGCTGCTGGGCAAAATGGCCAGTGTTTGTGGTGATGCTGATTCTGATTCATCGCACAGAGTATTCAGGGCTTTAGCATGTGCTAGGTGAAGAACGCAATGTACTGCACGTGTATGGGTCCGGCTAGAATGCGTCCGCTTGCACAGCGACATCAGTACTGGAAGAATGCAACTGTGTATGTGTGTGTGTGTGTGTGTGTGTGTGTGTGTGTGTGTGTGACTTGATTTACTGACCTCATAGGCCCAGGAATGATAGCGGTTTGAGTGTTTGCTGAGTCCACAAACAGCGAGCTGACCACCCGTGTCAGTCTCAAAGCCATGTTATATCTTCTGGCCTGCATCTGAACACCACACCCCAAGTTTTGTTTTAAGCACGTGACGACATACATATATTTTTTCTTTCTTTTCGAATGAATCTTAAAAAAAGTTTTAAGTGATACATCGTCCAAACATGAACAAACGAATCATAAGACAGAACACGACGCGTTTCGACCTCTTAGGTCTCCTTTTCAGGCAAGATAAACAACACTCAGGGCAACGAACATGAAGAACGAGCAATCACGTATCTGGTCACAATCGGAGCTAGATGGGCGTTGAATCACTCATTGCTATATTGACCATACAGGCCTATACTGACCACACAGGCCTATACAGACCACACAGGCCCACCAGTGATAGTGGTAAGCTGACAAGTGTTTGAGGGGTCCACTACCAGCTTGGTGGACACGCTGGAATCTGTGTCGGATTAGACCCACGTTATCTTAATAGCCTACGTCTGAACACCAGCCAAAGTTTGTTCAATGACGACATTTTTTTTTTTTTTTTTTTGTTCTTTTGTTCTTTTGAATGTAGTTCACGCTGCCGCGTTCTATGTACACCGACCGCGTTCGTATTAAGCAAGGTGGAAGAACATCAGTGGGGGGATCGGGTGAGATGGAGGGGGGGGGGGGGGGGGGGGGGGGGGGGGGAGAATTCAAAGTGTCTTTCGTGTGTTGACGGTCATGAGTGTGCAGATGATGGTATCCACACTATCTGTACAACGATTCGTCTGCACGTGCACTTAATCAGCTGCGTAATTTTTTTTTCTCCTTTTTTTGATCCACCGATTACAAAGCTCGTGGACTTTGGAACTTTAGTTTCAATCAAGCAAACGTAGACACGACCTGGAAAGTTAGACGATGACGGTAACCTAATAACCCCTACCCTCCCCCCCCCCCCCCCCCCAGTCCCTCAAACCCCTCCTCTCCCTGCCCTTCCTCCCTATCCAAAAGGAATGCGGCAGACGTGATGACGATTCTTCAGAGCTGAACCGAGTCTTCATCCCGTGTTTCCAATACCATCTCGTGCGAAGCGAGAGACACAGATGAAAATCAAACAGAAATCAAACGGTCGCATCAAAGAATTTTCTGTCGAGTTCACCGTGACACTTAGGTCGCCAAATCGCCTTTATATGGGTTTCTAGATATAGGGGATCGATGTTTTTTGTTTTTTGTTTTGACACTGTTTACGTAATTATCATGCGCGTAATCATCCTTAATAGGATATTACTTCAGAGCCGTTTCTCAACCTTTACCTGTTCCTTTTTTTTTCCTTTCTTAATTTTGTTTCTGCTTCTTGTTCGTCGTCGTCGTCGTCGTCGTCGTCATCATCATCATCATAATCATCATCATCATCATCTTCATCATCATCATCATCTTCTTCTTCTTCTTCTTTCTACAACAACAACAACAACAACTACTACTGCTATATGTTATTTTTGTTCTCCTTACCCTTCCTCTTCTTGCTGCTTTTGTTTCTCTGTCTTCTTCTACTCTTCTTCTTCTTCTACTACTACTACTACTACTACTATTACTACTACTTTTTTGTTCTTCTCCTTCTCTCCTCCTCCCTGTTGTTGTTGTTCCTCTTTCTCCTCTTCCTCTTCCTCCCCCATCCTCCCTCCCCCTCCTGCTGGGGTGGGGAGCATGCCAAAGAGTCTTCCGATGGCCATGGTGTCCTCGCCTCCCCGAGACCGTGCCATCATTGTCTCTTTGTGCGTTGCTTTCTCTCTTTTCCCCTTTGCCGCTCACCGTGACCTTTTTCTCAACTCCTCACCCCCCACCCCCCACCTCTACGCTGTATATATATATATATATATATATATATATATATATATATATATATATATATATATATATATATATATATATATGACCACTCAGACTGTTCCATATCTTTTGATCTCCCTTGCATCCTTAAATGGATCCTCAAGCATAGGCTCAAAGATTGTCCCTACATTTTATACTGTTTGCATAATGTTTTTAGTTTTCAACAACTTTTTTCCTCTCACACTTTCGTTTTGTTTAATTCTACTACCTTTCGCTGGCTGCTTTAGGGGTGCTGTTGGATTCTTTTTCGAACCCTTGGCGGTCGGAACACCACAGAATTATGGACTGTGGTGTGTCTCTATCTGACGCCAAGAACAGAGACACGATCAGCCGTGTCTTCCTGATGAGTCCGATCCAGCGGACGAAAGGCCTCGGAGCAGGCGATACAAAGGCCTCGGAGCAGGCGGAGCAGGCGATACAAAGGCCTTGGAGCAGGCGATACAAATAGATCTGCCTTCGAGAGGGTTTGGGATAGTTTCCTCATGCAGCTAGCGAAGGGTTTTCATATTTATGATAGACATTTCCCCATTTACTTCGTCTTCAAATTTTTTTTTTTTTTTCTCTCAATTTCAAATCTTTTTCCAAGTCATTACTGTAATGATGGAAGAATTGTTAACCTGCACTTGTTTTCCCCCACTACTTAATTGTTCAGCATTTACATATATATATATATATTTTTTTTTTCCTTTCTGCCTGTGATATCCGTTAGCCTGCATTTTGTTCCAGAAGGTCCTTGCATTTTTTTTTTCTTGTTGCAAAGTGAAACGACTGCAGGCGGACATTTACTTAAGATTTTTTTTTCTTGTTGCAATTTATAGCGTGTTTGTGCTCTGGTGGGTTGGTGGACTCTAGGCACAGTCCCGGGTGAAACCTGACGGTCCACCCTGCTGCAGGTTTTTTTTTTTTTTTTTTTCCCACAGGGCATGACACGGCTATATTTTTTTTTTTTTTGTTGTTGTTGGAAGTTACGTTCTTATCTTTATGTTTTTTTTTTTTGTGGTTTAAAACTTAGGGTGACAGAATGAGGCGGAAAGGTCGACGTAATTGGCCGCCCCGGGCTGGTGTTATCTGTCTGGGGCACGGCAGTGCTTCGCCCAATATGTCATGAACTGGTACCTATCTCCTCAACGCTGGTATTCCATTCAGCTGACGTATGTATATCGTTGGCATACACCGACACCGGGTCGCCCTCCCCGTCAAACACGCACACTCTCGGATTAATTCGCTTTGTCTACATTCCTCCATTCGTATGATTTTTTTTTTCTTTTATAAAGTCCTCGGATTAATTCGGTTTGCCTACATTCCTCCATTCATATGTGTGTGTGTGTGTGTGTGTGTGTGTGTGTGTGTGTGTTTTAAATATAGTCCTCTGCGTTTCAGTTTTTTTTTTTTTTTTTTTTTTGCATATGCAGTTCATTGTTATTCATCTACCTTCGTGTTTGAGCTCATAAATTCCCTGTGTGATCGAAATTTAAATTCCCGGAGCGCGATCGAAAGTTAGAGTTGAATGGGCGTCGGTGAAATCTACTATCGCCATTTCGTAAAGGGAAAGAACACACATGTGGGTGATCTACTCTTATTCCGGGAAAGCGGTTCTGACTGGATCAATGGAAGCACTGCTATAGGGAAAGATAACCCTAATAGATTAGACCGGTGTTGGAGGCAGTCTGATTCAAGGCGTCAAGCCTGAATTCAGGGTCCGTCTGTGGGCGCTGCAAATAGGCACTTGAACGTGTTTTTTTTTTTTGTTACCGACATCATCATCATCATAATCATATATCATTGTTATTAATATTATCATTATTATTATTATTATTATTATTATTATTATTATTAATATTATTAAACAATATGAAAATAATAATAAAGTCTCTGTACGTTTTGATGCATTCCAAGCATTACAGTATCACCTGTGACTTAAATGTTACATGAGCTTAGCCTTTTATATATCAAATATGTTTTCCATATATTTAGAAATACACAACATAATAGCACCTTGCATAAAAAGCGTTGGGCCGAATCTCTTTCTTCTGCACAGTTGTACGCGTTCCACGTGTGTGTCAGGCTCATAGCATTTAAAACGTCGTTTGTAATTCTGTGTATAATCATATTTGAAACCATTTCAGTTAACATTTTTCTTTTATTTGTGGACATGGATAAATAGTTTTTCTCCAAGGGAGTTCAGAATTCAGTTTTTATGACCATGGAGATCAACATCACGCATCTTGAATAACAATGTCATGATGTTGTTTGTCCTTGTTACTTTCTGGAATGATTATGTTCAGGGCAGAGAGAGATGGGGGCTGGAATAACACAGCTGGTAGAGCGCCGGACTCGTGATCCTGAGGTTACGGGTTCGAATTTCGGTACAGGGGGATTTTTCCCCCCGGAGTTAAAATTGGTTCTGACTCCATTCCCCATACAGTCCTTCGAATGAGACTATAAACCGAGGTTCCGTGTGTGAACGCACGCACAACATCTTGCACACACATCAAATCCCATCACCAACTTTCGGAAGAGAAGGCCAGTTTGGCCGTTGGTATGGATGACACGTTACACATAGCATGCACCTTCCCCGAAAGTTGGAGTATGGCTGCCTTAATGGCGGGATAAAAGACGGTCAAACACACGAAAGTGTCAGAATCTTCACCCCGATGAAGGTGGACACTCAAAGAAGGAAGAAGAAGAGTCGGCTTCAGATTCAGATGGTTTATTTCATATCATGGGTCACGGCCCCTAATGAAGGGGTGTGTGAACACGCAAGTACATCATTTTCCCTATGAAATTAGATTACGGAACGAAACGAGAATAATAAGAGGGCAATTTCAAGACGAGGAAATGTCACAATACTTAAAGGCCTTTGTACAAAAAGAAAGAAAACGAACGGCACAGCGTGTACAAATGTAAACACGCGCAGAGAGAGAGAGAGAGAGAGAGAGAGAGAGAGAGAGAGAGAGAGAGAGAGAGAGAGAGAGAGAGAGAGAGAGTTTTTTGATACTTTGACATTTTATTATTATTACTAAACAGGTCTTCTAACAGGTGTGTGTGTGTGTGTGTGTGTGTGTGTGTGTGTGTGTGTGTGTGTGTGTGTGTGTGTTGGGGGGGGGGGGGGGGGTAAGAGGACGATAACATTTACCCCTTCCTTTAATTTGCAAAAAATGGTATCCACCTATTCCCAGTGTGTGTCACATCAAAGGTTAACAACAACACATAAACTCCGAACACCTCCGAATGTCCTTCCACACAGGAATAATACAGTAACGTAAAAAAAAAAAAAAAAAAAAAAAAAAAAAAAAAAAAAAAAAAGAAATTGTAGGATGACTCGACCATCCACTCAGTCAACTGATGATGTTGATATCTCACTGAATTCCTCCACGTGCGATGAATGGCATTATTCATTCCTACATCCCTTATAATGCATGATCCTAATTTTGACCATACTACTTTATCATTCTGTCTAATTTTCAGTGCTTCCGCGATGAATTTCGCAACTGCTTTAATTACAAGTGTGTTCGTCATCTGATGATCAAGCGACGGTAGCATCTTGTCTTTTAGCTCTGTCTGACTGGAAACATCAGCAATTTGACTGCTATTTATGATATGCAGTAGAGAGAGAGAGAGAGAGAGAGAGAGAGAGAGAGAGAGAGAGAGAGAGAGAGAGAGACAGACAGACAGACAGACAGGAGGTTGTTAACATTGACTTGTTCCGGTGGTTCCAGGGCTGGTTCTCGTGCTGTGCGTCTGGGGCCTGGCGTTTACCGTGTACTTCCTATGGGGATCCGTCAGTCTCAATGTCTCCCAGCACTTCTACAGCCTGGGCAACAGTACGGCGCACGACTCGGCCAGTGGCCTTCACTCCATGGGCCGAACGGCCCTGCCTCGTCTGAGCGACCTCACAAACCTGTCCACAGAGGGCGCACGCGCTGTATTGCGGCCGACTGAGCAGCCCCGCAACAGCCCAGAGGCAGAGACAGCGGGGGGGTCGCATCCAGTCGAGGCCGTGACAGTCCACAACGCGACGTCGGCTTCCAAACCCGGCTTGGCTAAACCGTCAGTGACGTTGGCGGCAGCTTTGAACAAAAAGCAGAACGAGTCTGGTTCAAAACTGCGTCATCATTATCATCACCATCACCGTCGTCGTCGTCGTCGTCGTCGTCGTCGTCGTCATCATCATCATCATCATCATCATCATCATCATCACCATCACCATCATCATCACCGTCATCATCATCATCTTCATCACCGAAGCTTCCCTCATCATTCAACGGGACCTCAAAGACCCAGCAGCCTTCAAAGAAGCTTCTCTGCGTGCATTTCACCGGTCGCCTGGGCAACGAGCTCTTTGAGTATGCCAGCACGCTGGGCTTGGCCTTGACCTTGAACCGCACCCCGGTGTTTCTGGGAAGCGCGGTCCTGAGCCGTGTGATGAAGAACTTCAAGGTGTCGCCTTCCAACCTCAGTCGCGCCGAGCTGGGGGAGCGCTGCCACCGGGGCAAAGGCATCGGAGAGGCCACGTGCTGCAAGTTCAAGGAGGAGATGACCCATCTGGACCCTCAGCACGACTACAGGATCGGCACGTACCTGCAGTCCTACAGGTACTTCGAGAAACACGAGGCCGAGGTCCGCCAAGCTGTCGTCTTCAACGATGACGTCAGGGCCCGGGTGAACAGCACCGTCCGACAGCTGAGACAGCGCTACAGTTCCTCCGTTCTGGTCGGCGTTCACATCCGTCACGGAGACATGGCGTCGGACCGCAACCAGAAGCTGGGTTATCCTCTGGCCTCCTCTGACTACATCAACAAGTCCCTGACTTATTTCAGGTCGTTGTTCCCCTCACTGTGTGTTTGTGGTGAGCTCTGACAGCATAGAGTGGTGCCGGAACACTTCCCCAAAGGTCACGACAACGTGCACTTCCTGACCCCCCGACCAGCCCGCCGTGGACATGATGGTGTTGGCCTCCATGGATCACGTGATCACTTCTTTTGGCTCCTTCTCCTGGTGGGTCGGGTACCTGAACGCGGGGAAGACGGTGTACATGAAGGATTTCATCCGGGCCAACACCTTCATTGGGAAATGCTTTAATCCTCAAGGGAAGGATTATATCTATCCGGGTTGGACACCGTTGTGACGACAACAACAACAACAACAAGACACGACTGTGAAGTTCTGAGTAGGCAGCCATACTGCTGTGTTGGACTCTTGCTGTGAGGGCTGATGTTTTTTTGCCACTGTGTGTGTGTGTGTGTGTGTGTGTGTGCGCGCGCGTGCGTGCGTGCGTGTGTGTGTGTGTGTGTGTGTGTGTGTGTGTGTGTGTGTGTGTGTTGTGTTTCATTGCTGTTCTATATGTGTACTGTCTTCCATGGGTGCCTGGCGTGTGTGTGTGTAGTTGCCCGCAAAAACCTTAACTCATGTTGAAATAGATGTTTGATTTTAAATCTGCGCGGTGCTTGAATGACAAACAGGGGACATTTATATTTTAAATGCATTTGTTTCAGTGATACTTGATTGATCATATCTGTTAATCCATTGATACTGCAGCACTCTTTATACTACTTCTCTACGCATTATCTTGGAAACCCTAGAGTGTTTTATCCCATGAGAGAGAGAGAGAGAGAGAGAGAGAGAGAGAGAGAGAGAGAGAGAGAGAGAGAGAGAGTCAGTTTACAGCAGTGTTGTTATTTTGTTTGTACTCTGTCTTCATTACTTAACCCTAGAATCACGTGCCTTTATCACTGTTGCCTTATCGTTTAAAGCCTCCACTCTCATTAAATGTCAACTTTGTCATCTCTGATCAATTTGTTGTACCAACGTTCTTCCCTACCCCCCCCCCCCCCCCCCCCCCCACACACACACACACAAAGAGGAAAGTACTATAACCTCTATTAGACTATCAATGTCTCATCTAACACGTAATTTGTTCAGTTATGTGACATAATACTTTGTATTGTTCTGTTATGTGACATAATACTTTGTATTGATCTAAGAATAACCTGAAACATGAGATGTGATTTTTTTTTTTACTATTCAGTATGTCATTTAAATGCCCCCCCCCCCCCCCCCCCCCCCCCCCCCCCCCCCCCCCCCCCCGGAATCCTTCCTTCCCCCCTCTCCTCCCACACACCCCCCCACCCCCCCCCCACCCCCCACGGGGGGTTGCCAAGGCCTTGACCGTGAAAACAGCTGTTCGGAGACTCGGTGCTTTGAATGTTCGCTTTTCTCTCTGTGACTGACTGCCATGTTGGTGTATGCTTTGGTTGACCTTCTTTTGGCTTTCTTTTGGAAACTCTTCTATACTTTCTCCCCCCCCCCCCCCCCCCCCCCCCCCCCCCCCCCCTGGTCACAGATTATGACATGCTGGCACAGATTTGACTTGCTTCTCTCTTTCTCTCTCTCTGTCTCTGTCTGTCTGTCTGTCTGTCTGTCTTTTTTTTTTTTTCTTTCTCTTTCTTTTTTAACTTGCTGGTTGAAGAATGATGACTAGGGGGGCGGACTGCGCTGTCCTCGGGTGATCTCTGACTATCCATACTGAAAGTGCTCAGTTTTATCTGGCATTTTAAGCGTGTTTTTGTTGGTGTGCGCAATACTTGAATGATTTGCATTCATGTTTTTCATGCTGATTTTGATTCACATGTGTAAGAAGTGTATGTTTGTGGTCATTATTGTTTTGGTTGTTCGTCAGTGTGTGTGTGTGTGTGTGTGTGTGTGTGTGTGTGTGTGTGTGTGTGTGTGCGCACGCGCGTGTGTGAGTGTGTTCGAGGTCAACATTAACGTTGGTGTGTTTTTTTTTCTTCTCTGCCCACCCCCCCCCCCCCCCCCCCCCCCCCGCCCCGCCAAAGCAAATGTAAACTTGAGCCTAACTGAATTCAGCAGCATAATGAATACTGTTTGTACCTTTTCAGTCACTGCATATGTGAAAATGTCATTAAAATGTAACGGCTGTTAATCTGCAATTAATGTTTTCAGCAATAAAACCAATATAACAGTTTGTTTTTCTAATAAGTGATCACCACTGACCTTGATTGTCATATACAGTTAAAACTCACTGAATGATGTATATGTAAAAAAAAAAAAAAAACCAAAAAAAAAAACCGCGAACAATCCTGTAACAAATACACCATTGAATTTTTGTTAGGATCAGAATATTTGATGCCATTGGTATCAGAAGTGGAGACATGTATCAATGTATTACCAAATATAGAATTAAGCCAGACCACACGTACACAGTTCAGCCTCATGCTCGTGACGTATGAATGTCACGTGACGCTGATGAGGCACGTAGACATTGATCCAACATCATCATGCTGGAATAGAGCTCTTGCAGGAAGTTGTCACTTTGAGATGTGTACATTTTGGTCATTGCCGTAACTGGCAGAGAGAGAGAGAGAGAGAGAGAGAGAGAGAGAGAGAGAGAGAGAGAGAGAGAGAGGAATGCTTCTGTGTTAAGATGGGCGAAGACAGTCCCCTGATGCTGGTGGTGAAGTATTTTTGTACTTAGAGTGTAATGCCCCAATGTTTCATTCTCGTTTTGTTTTTATCACAGATCCTGACCCTGCCTCCTTCCTCAACCCCCCCCCCCCCTACCCCGCCCCCTCTCTCTCAGCTCCATCTCTTTTTTCTTTGATTGAATTTAATGTTGGTCAAGTCATCATTATAATGCTGGAGGCATTGTTTCACCTGCCCTTGCCTTCCCCCCAGCTCTGGTTTGTTCAACATCTCTGTCTGTGTCTGTCTGTGTCTGTCTGTGTCTCTGTCTTTCTCTGTCTCTGTCTGTCTCTCTCTCTGTCTCTGTCTCTCTCTCTCTCTGTCTCTGTCTCTCTCTGTCTCTTTGTCTCTGTCTCTGTCTGTGTCTGTCTGTCGTCCGTCGCTCTCTCTCTCTCTGTCTCCTTAGCTCAGTATTTTCACCGACAGTTCCCTCCTCCTGTGTGTGTGTGTGTGTGTGTGTGTGTGTGTGTGTGTGTGTGTGTGTGTGTAACGTGTAAAGTACATTTGTATGAATACTTAGAAGAAAGCTTGTGATGTCTACGTTGAGACGTACGTCGTTGTAAGTTGTACCAATTGTTGCTTAGTTCTGTTTCCTCATACTAGATTATACTGCACTGTTTCATGTGGTCATTTTGTAACATAGGGAAGGAAGGAGTATGGCCATAAAGTAATACATTAAGAGGAAAGGTGGTGTGCATTGCTGTATTATGCTGTCCTGCACTGAAAGCTTTTAGAGAAAAAAAAAGCATACCATTGAGATTTTATAGAGAAAAAAAAATCATCATTGATTTGAATTGTTCAAAATGTTATGATTGTATTGTGCTAATTTTTTTTTTACGCTTGGCATCTAAACATGAAGACACTGTAAGAAATCCGTCATTTTTGTACTCCCAGTTCTTATACAACAGGGAGTACTTTACAATGGGAGCGAAGAAATGCTGTGTGCCTGTCTGTCTGTCCGTCCGTGGTCAAAATGTGTTCCACTCGCTCCAGACAAAACTACTGGGCCGCTCTTTCTGAAAATTTGTAGGTATGTTCATTATGGGTCACGGATGATGCCTGATGTTTTATTTTACTGTTATATCCGTTACTAACGGCTATAACGGTCCATAACGGTTTTTCTTCTTTATGGAATATCTCAGAAACTACTTGGCTGATCTTTCAGAATTTTTTTTTTTCTCGGTTCTTCGGTCTTCTTCCTTCGTGTCTTCATCTTACCCAACTAACGGCTATAACGGCCCATAATGGTTTTCTTCTTTATGGAAATCTCAGAAAGTACTTGGCCAATCTTTCTGAAGATTTGTAGGTACGTTCATTATGGGTCACAAATGCTGGCCGATGTTACCAGAATAGCCGGTACTAACGGTTATAACGGCCCAAAAAACGGTTTTTCCTCTTTATGGAATATCTCACGCGTATTCAAGATGAAGTGGGAGTACGTTTATATGCTTTGCAATTTGTTTTTCTTGCAAACATGTGTTGAAGTCGATTACGATCTCTCAGGATACCGCAATGTATGCGCGCACTGACTCTATGCATAATTAATCTCAGTTATCATGAATGGCTGTGGCTTGAGATATCCATATGTGCAGGCATGCTGACAATGGATAGTTGTGCAAAAATGTTGAAATGATTGTTTACCTATGCATGAAAAAAGATGATGATTTTACCCCTCTCTCTCTCTCTCTCTCTGCCTGTGTGTTTGTCTATTTGTCTGTCTGTCTGTCTGTCTCTCTCTCTCTCTCTCTCTCTCACTCTCTTTCTCTCTCTCTGCCTGTGTGTCTGTCCGTTTGTCTGCTTGTCTGTCAGTCTCTGTGTCTGTCTGTGTCTGTCTGTCTGTCTGTCTCTCTGTCTGTGTCTGTCTGTCTGTCTGTCTGTCTCTCTCTCTCTCTTCTCTCCTCCCTCCTCCTCTTCTCTCCTGTCTCCCTCCCTCCGTCCCTCCCTCCTCATCATCTCCTCTCTCTCTCTCCCTCCCTCTCTCTCTCTGAGCATCAGAATCCAAGACAGGGGAAAACATGATGATATTGTTGAAGTGAATCAAATGTGATGCAAAGTCAAGCTTAAGACTAAAGGTGACCTCTGCACTCAAACACGCATATAATTCGCACTCCTGCACCCACCAACCCCTTCCACACTCTCTGGCAATGGGCTGCCACGGATTCCCCCCTCTTCTGACACGGTCGAGAGCACGAAACAGACTTCCCCTCGCACACAGAGAGAATTCAAATACATTAGAAAAGAAAAGAAAAAAAGAAAACGTAAGAAAGCAACATTGCCTAATCCCGGGTTAAATATGCTGTACAAAACTTGGCACCTGGTCAGGTTCCCACACAATGGCACTTACACACCACAGCACAGATCTGTCTCTGCGAGATCAACAGGTGACGGCAGGATGCCTCGGCACCAGGTAATGGTGGCGCCTTGGGTTGTTTGGCACCAGGTTCACCAGGATTGGGTCTCCGTGGGTCGTCTCTTGGAGACTCTTCTTTGAAACCAAAGTCTTCTCCATGTCTTCATCTTCCCCCACCACTGGGTTTTGGAGTTAGTCCTTTTTTTTCCCCCTCAGTTCTTGAGGTCTTCTTCTTTTTTTGTCTTCTTCTTGCCACCCCTCTGGGTTTGGAGTTAGTCCTTTTTTTTTTTCTCAAATCTTGAAGTCTTCTTCCTTCGTGTCGTCATCTTTCCCTGCCTCTGGGATTTGGAGTCAAGTTTTTTTTTTTCTCTCTCTGTTCCTTAAGTCTTCTTGCCCACCTCTGGGTTTTGGACTTGGTCTTTTTTTCTGAGTTTTTTTTTAAAAAAATCTTCCTCTTGTCTTCTTCTTGCCCAACCTCTGGAATTTGGACTTTCCTTTTTTTTCCTCTCTCAGCTCTGTCTTTGATGTCTTTCCAACTTTGGAGATCCTGCTTCCACTTCAGTCGTCCAGACCACGTTTTGTCTTCAATCCCAGTCCTTCCTGCTCGCTCTTCTATCGCGGTCCTTGTGTCCTGTTGCTTTCTCTTTCGTCTTTCCCAGTATCTATGTGGCTTTCACCAGAGAATCTCCTTCGGGCCATGTCCATGAGCATGTTGGGCCATTCTACAGCCTTCTTCACGTTCACAATGGATTGTTCTGATAAGCAGCCTCGTTTTCATCCCACGGCCATTCGGCGGCCAGTTTGAGGAGTCAAATAATTGTTCGATCTTCGTGTTCGTTTCTTGAATGTTGTTTGTCTGTCCTGAAGGAGACCAGAGAGGTCGAAGGGCGTCGTGTTTTGTCTTGCAACGTGTTTGTGTCTTTCGTTCGGCGAAACAATGATTTTCTCTCTTTTAAGTTTGTTCTATGACTACGTTCTTTCACACACTAGAATTCACTCGCATTTTCCACTATAGAGGCGATCAGTTGTCCGCAAAGGTGAGGAGACCTGTGGAGGCAAACAGAATTGCTGCAGCTGAAGAGCGCAGGGTGGTCAGGAAGACCAGTGTCAACAGACCTCCAGCTGCTGCCACCATCCCCTGTCCGTACTGTGATAGGTCTTTCCGGGCGCAGATCGGCCTGACCAGCCATCTACGCACTCACCCCCGATCCCGGGATGACTGGATGGTCTTTGTGGTCTCGACGGACAAACAACAACAACAATAGAGTCTGACACGAACTCCCTTTCGCCCAACGGACATCGAAAGAAAATTTCCAGCAACTTTGATGTCACCGTCACACCGTAATCATCCTCAAGAAAGCTGCGATTACTTCGCCCCCAGGCATTCTAACCAGCCTGACAACGGCATCAGCACAGTGCCTTGAAGTAATGGAACTGACCAAAGAAAAGACTCCTGTTCTCCAAGTGAATACTGTCCATGGGTTCGGGTCTGTTTCTTTTTACCGAGCAATCTTCAACTGACCTAGACCCGAGGACCACACATGATGCTTCGAGATCCAAGTGGATAATTTTGCCTCGCTGGGTAGTAGAGGTGTGAGCTCAAGAATCCTCCCCGCCTTTGCTGATTATTGTCACCTGTCGGTAATTTCACGATCGGTTCAACCTTCTTCATGCGGCCTGAGGATCTGCATTAGGTAAGGACCCTAACGCTGATGGTCCAGTTATTCTCTTTTCCATCACACTCCAAACCGTTGTCGTTTTAAAACGCTTGAGGCCTTCCGTGAGAGGTTTTGTTCTTTTTACAATAACATATCAATATAACACCGGCAGTAAGTTTCTAACTGGTGTGTATCTGAATTGAATAGTTCCTCTGACCATTTTGTGAAGAACTGTGTTACAACTGGTGTATATCTGAATTGAATAGTTTCTGAGACCATTTTGTGAAGAAATGTGTTACAGCTGGTGTGTGTTTGAATTGAATGTGTACAACTGGTGTATATTTGAATTGAATAGTTTCTCAGACCATTTTGTGGAGAAATGTGTTACAGCTGGTGTATGATTGAATTGAATGTGTTACAACTGATGCATATTTGAATTGAATCGTATCTCTGAACCATTTTGCAAAGAACTGTTAGAACGGATGCATATTTGAATTGAATTATTTCTCTGATCCATTTTGTGAAAACAAAACTGTGTCGCCTGTCCTGCCGCGATAGATCTGATGAACTGTCTGACGAGGGGGAACGTTCTTGACATTTCGCTGTTCGTTTTTACCTCCTCAACATCGCGTTCTGGCTGAACTGCACGTGGTAACTGTGTGTCGCCATTCTAAAGGGAAGGACCACAAACACGGAGTGTTCCACTCTTGTTTGGAGGAGGCATGTCTGCATCAGCTCAGTTTCCATGCCTTGTTCTTTCGTGCTGTAGGATGCTGAGCAGAGATTGAACAGTGCGCGCAACTGGGCACCCCTTGCACGTGCAGCATGTGTCGCCACGTTCGCTGTTACGAGCTCGTTAGCTAGGCAGTTTCGCTGTAGGATGACGCTGTATAGGGGCTCCTTACAGGACGAATAGCTAGCTTCCCAACCCTCTAGATATAAAGGTCTGGGAGCATCCTCTTTTATGTTAAATCACTCGGTCACTGCCTTTCCTAATTTTCTCTCTGTACAGTCGTCAACTGTTTGTTTCTTGACGTTGATGGACTTTCTTCTAGATTTCTCTCTTGGAAACTCGTTTACACACTTTCATCTGGTTACAGTTCAGGACATGCTGCTTTCCTGCTCCTATCGTTGTTGTTGTTATCTGGCGACAAGGTAGTGAAATTTGTATACTAACTATCCGTTCTCTCGTGTTCAATTGCCCGTACGGCATGTTTGATGCGTTGCAGCAGACTCCATGATAACCTTGTTGTTCGGAGATGACCCCACCTGATGTGATCTTTGAATTTCTGAAAGGGATTAGAAATAGAATTGTTCATCTAATCTAAGAGTTTACAGAGAAAAGGTTCAACAAAATTTCCGGTGTGTCCTTCGAAAGTGTATTTTAAAGGGTTATGTGAATGAGCGTTCATTTTTTGACGTGGTGAGTGGACTTCCACGTGGTGACAGATGGCCTTTTGCGGTCGGCTAGGCTATAAGCAACACTACCTTTCCTTACCTATACTTGATGCATTATTTCAGGTGTCGCCTTTAAACGTTATAAAATGTCTTTTTTGCACAATCTGGACGAGAAGAATCAATCAGAATGGTAGCACTCCCTTCATGCCGTACTCGTGTCGGCCGTTAAGATATCAATAATTTAGCGACCATGTCATAAACTTGCTTTGGTTTGACTTTTTTCAGGATGTGTGTGTGTGTGTGTGTGTGTGTGTGTGTGTGTGTGTGTGTTTTTGCGCGCGCGCGCGCGCGTGTGTGTATGTGTCTTTGATCATAATCTGACCTTTCAAGATGACCTTTTTTCTTGTATGAAATGAAGAACTCTCAAACGGCCCCACGCAGTCGGCTGGTTGTGATGATAACCACTCCAATCAGCAGAAATGGTTTGTGTGGGTTAACATTCCGTGGCTTTCGTGGACTTTTGTCTTAGATGTCAACCAGCGATCTCATAAACAGACAAGGGAAGGGCGATCACACGTGCACAACATGAAATCTGGAGTATCAGTGTTCCGTTTTGAAGTGTGTACTACTTTTTATGTGCGAGTTTTTTTTATTTGGAATTGCTGAAATTCAAGCTGATTGAAAACGTTGTCTTTTTATGTTGAAAACTTGAAGTAAAAATGTATTACCCGCTGAAGATTTGCACCACAGAAGCATCAACAATGGTGTCCATCTCTCTCTCTCTCTCTCTCTCTCTCTGAGCATAAGCATGCATGTATGTATATAAACATGTATATGTTAAATCTCACTGGCTTTTGTACAGTGCCTTACTTATGGATTGAGACGCTTGGTTCATCGTGTGCGTGTGTATCTGTCTTTCGTTTTATGTTGAATTTAAACCAGCCGTAAACCCTTCCTCTCCTCCCCCCTCCTCCTTGCTGTTTGTAACTGCAAAGGAACAATAACAACAAACATCTTCCCAGTCCCAGCGTCATTTTGATTGATGCAGGGTATCACTAGAGGCTACGTTCGAAGCACTACAGTGACAGTGCTTGGAAGGGAGGGACGATTGTATCAACGGATCTCTTCGTATTAGCTGTTGTATGTGCGCAACAGCTTACATGGTACACAGACGGTGCATTAGTCCCCCCCCCCCCCCCCCCCCCCCCCTCTGTCGCTCTCTCTCTTTTCATTTTGTCTTATACAGAGTTTAGTGTCTCTCATGTTGGAATGCCAAAGGGACATGACTGATTTGGCCTATTGCGTGGCTAGAAAGCAAATATTTTTTAAATTGTCGGTTTCTAACATTTTCAGCTCCATTCTTTTTCTATTTCCTGATCCTTTCGCTTTCTTCTTTTGACCAACATGGCAGCCGTGAGTGCGAGCCAGTTTTGTTGTTGTTGCAGATCTGGTCTTAACACAATGACAGTCTTGTGATACAGGTGGTACATGTAGACTTTCCAGCCAATGCTATTTCATATTTGTCTGGTATCTGGCATATTTTTCTTGGAAAAGTACTGTGCCTTTTTTTTGTAATTTTTTGCAATCTATGTAACGATATTGGCGTTTGTTTGAAGTGCCTATGATAACATATCCCCCCCCCCCCCCCCCCAAGATCATTTGAATGTTGTATGATAGGACTACAACTGTTCACAGTAGAAATGTCTTACTGCCAACGTTGCCTTCTGGTTACTAGGCCTGTCAGTTTTTGGCACTGAGTAGGGTTACTTTGTCAAGAGTGATTGAAGAAAAACGCGCGCGCGCGCGCGCTTGTGCGTGTGTATGTGTGTGTGTGTGTGTGTGTGTGTGTGTGTGTGTGCGTGCGTGCGTGCGCGCACGCGCACGCGCGCGCGTGCGTACATGCGTGCGTCTGTGCGTTAGGTTGGGGTTGAGAATGGGGACTGTTTTACGAAATGTCGGTTAGGTTGGGGGCAGGCGTGGGGAGAGTGGGGGGAGGGGGGCAAAGGCTAGCATGAAAGGTTCCTCCTGTGTAGTGGACTAGGCTGTTGTAAAAGGACTCTCCTGTGTAGTGGACTAGGCTGTTGTAAAAGGACTCTCCTGTGTAGTGGACTAGGCTGTTGTGTAAAAGGACTCTCCTGTGTAGTGGGACTAGGCTGTTGTAAAAGGACTCTTCTGTGTAGTGGACTAGGCTGTTGTAAAAGGACTCTCCTGTGTAGTGGACTAGGCTGTTGTAAAAGGACTCTCCTGTGTAGTGGACTAGGCTATTGTAAAAGGACTCTCCTGTGTAGTGGACTAGGCTGTTGTAAAAGGAATGTCATGTGTGGTGGACTAGGCTATTGTAAAAGGATCGTCATGTGTGGTGGACTAGGCTATTGTAAAAGGACTCTCCTGTGTAGTGGACTAGACTATTGTAAAAGGAAATGTCATGTGTGGTGGACTAGGCTATTGTAGAAGGATCGTCATGTGTGGTGGACTAGACGTTTGTGTAAAGGAACGTCATGTGTGGTGGACTAGGCTATTGTAAAAGGATCGTCATGTGTGGTGGACTAGACTATTGTAAAAAGAACGTCATGTGTGGTGGACTAGGCTATTGTAAAAGGATCGTCATGTGTGGTGGACTAGACTATTGTAAAAGGAATGTCATGAGTGGTGGACTAGACTATTGTAAAAGGAAAGTCATATGTGGGGGACTATTGTAAAAGGAATGTCATATGTGGTGGACTAGACTATTGTAAAAAGGATCGTCATGTGTGGTGGACTAGGCTATTGTCAAAGGACCGTTCTGTGTGATGGACTGAGAATCACAATTATTAAATTTCAATTCTGAAACTATCCAATGGTGAGCAGGAAATCACAGTCATTAAGGTTCCCCATTTTGTTCTCCATCCAAACATTGAGCAAGAATGACGAAACAGCAATATCTGTTTCCGAAACCGGCAGAGTTAATTGAAGCATGGTAACATATTTATAGTGAAATCTATTGGGCACCAGAACATTCCATGAGAAACACGCTTTGTATCCTATTGAACGGGTCTCTCTCTCTCTCTCTCTCTCTCTCTCTCTCTCTCTCTCTCTCTCTATATATATATATATATATATATATATATATGTGTGTGTGTGTGTGTGTGTGTGTGTGTGTGTGTGTGTAATTGAAGATTACATAGTAATAAGATCCTATTCCACTCTGTTACCCAGTGTATGAAAGAACTTCGAAAATAACTTTGTTCCAAGGTGTACATAAAAGCAATGCTTCGTTCTTAAAACATCCAGTTTAGTGAAGAAGAAAAACTGGACAAAGGAATCTTTTGAATTTGACCAATGTCAAGTTGTTCACAAACACCAGGGACTCTTTGTTAACCCGAAGACGCTGTCAAAGGCGGGAGATAGGGTAAAGGCGGGCAAGGAGCCCACCTTAGGCAATAATTCCAACCATCCCTCCATTGGAAGTCACAGGCAGCTCCAAATAGGTGCGATCTATTGAGGTGTACCTTGGCTATAACATGTCACAAGCATATCTGGTAGAATAAAAGAAAAAAACACAGCAGGTAAAAAACAAAAATGTTATTTTTGGCCTTCTTGCCCTATGCCCTGGGCAAGAGGCCTATTGAGAGCGGGCAAATCGCCCACCATGGGCGTTTTGCCTTACAAGCGAGGGCGTCTGCCTCTTCATATGCAGCACATCTAAATTCTTAGTCTTAAAGTTCATAACAAAGGATAAAAGAAACAAAATGTTGTATAAAAGTAAAATTTGCTGAGTTACACTTGACTAGGGAAGTAATTGCAACATCTAGTGCAAATTCAAAGTAGGCCTATGTTGAACTTTAAAATCTGAACACTTGTAGCCTATATACAGTACCAAAGGTTAAAAAAATGAGAACTTGCTGAGTTACCTACTCGGCTACAATAAACAGTCAGTGCAAAAAAAAAGTAGGCATAGGTCTCTTCTTATTCAGAGTCATCGGAATCACAATTTGGACAGATGAATTGAGCCGTTCCTTGGGTGCACTCCTCATGGGCCCAGTGGAGACAAATCTGGCACTGGACCCACACATCTCGGGGTCTGCTGTTGCGATAGGGCTCACAACATATCAGACATGGCCATTCCTCTTCTTCCTGATCTGAATCTTTTTCAGGTTCACGACGACGCTTTCTCTTCTTCTTTGACTTGCCTTGGCTTGCCTTCTTTTCTTGTCGCGTCTTTTGGACAGTCTGTTTTGAGTGCCTTTCTTCCAGCCTGGCTTTAAAGGGAGAAGAAGTCAACACTGTTGCAGATTCTGCCTTCCTTGATCTCGGTCTCTTGGACTGGATCTTTGGGAGTGGAGAAAATCTATGGATCAGTTCTGCAATCTCTTCTTTTCTGGAGGTTGAGGCCTCGGGGTCTGTCCTCTGCTCTTTGTGGGACAAATGAAGATGAGGGGTCAGGGTGTGTCTGCTGCTCTGGGGTTGGGAAATCAGCTGGGCGTGGAGGTGAGAATGAAGACGCCTCAGGGATCTCAGCTTGTGATGTAGGACCTTGAGGCTCGTCAATCCACCTGTCCACCACACAATCGTAGTGGCCAACATTCTGGCCAATGTTCCTGAACTGGACGACCAGTCTGGGAAGGGTATCTTCTCCGTAGGTTTGGATCACCATGCTGTTTGCGCCCAAAACCACAATTTTTTTCCCCAGGACCTTGCTTGTCGCCACGAGTTCAAGCTCACCAGGTAGGGATTTTGAGTCGGCCATGGCGACAATGCGTTCATCATCCATGGAACCAAAGCGAATCCAGTGCGGTAAATCTGCGTTGATTGTTTCAACATCAAGATCTTTGTATTCGTCGTAATTGTCCCACATGAAAGAGATGACCTGTGCCCGGAGACCGTCTGCCTTGCCAGTCTCTACGGCATGCAGAACTGTGCTCAACAGTTTGCCATGCTCATCCCTTTGGGCAGTTTGAAGCCTTCTGTCCAAGCCTATCACTAGACTTCTAAACAGGCACCGGCCGTCTCCTGATGTTGTAATGACCTCAACGTCTGCCTGATGAGCTGGAGTCTCTACATTGGCAGCCTGTTGGTCAGGGGTGCGGTCAGTTGGCTGGTTTCTGACTCCTGGAGGGTCACCATTTGCATCTTCTTGCTGAGATGGAGTCTCATGGGCAGGGCTGCAGGCAGTTGGGGGGGCTGACCTCTGGGAGATCTTCTTCAGTTATCAAGGCTGGCTCAAAGTCGACGTCAGTGAAGACGTTTGGATCATATGGCCAGAGACCACATGTCCTGAATCCCTGGATTGCCCTGTCAGGAAGAGCTGTTCTCATGAAGGCCTTTCCTGACAGGCCAGCAATGTCATGGATGGTGACTCGCTTGCCGGGATTTGCCACCATCCAGCTGTCCATCTCCGTGTTGAAGGCTGTTTTGAGAGGCTTGAAATAACTTCTGTCCAGAGGCTGCAACTTGTGTGTGCTATGAGGCGGCAGTGTCAGAAGTTCTATGCATTTTCTCTGCAGAATTCAACAGCTCCCAGTGTTTTGTGGCTGTGATGCCCATCCAGCAGAATGAGATGAGAGTTGTCACATGAGGTGTTGGTAAACTTCGCAAATGTTCCAGCCACCTCACAAAGAGGTCAGAATCTGTCCAGCCACTTGGACTTGCATAACCTACTGCTTGAGTTGGGGCGTCTTTCATCAGTGAGTCCACCATTCTCTTTCGAGGAAAGATGTACATGGGTGGTAAAAATACCCCTGCTGCGCTGCATGCACACACAAATGTTACCAAGACCCACGCTCAGCGCTGGTCACCTTCCCAACTTGGCGAGCACCCTTTGGAGCCATGACCTTCCAGGTTTGCTGCACAGTTGAGAGTCCCGATTCGTCCATATTCCAAATGCGTGAGGGTGGGTACTCATGCTTGTCCAGGAGCTCTTTGTACAGGCGAAAAAATTCTGGACTTGCTCCTTGTTGAACCCCACTGCACGGGAAAGGCTTGTTGCTTGTGGCTGCCGAATGCTAAGGTTATGCCGATCGAGAAAGCTGTGGACCCAGGCAGTCCCCCCAATCTTGTTTCTTTATTGAAAGGATGATGAAGGCCTGCCTTTTCAGCGATTTCAAAGGCAAGACGCTGTAGATCCTTCACTCTCAGCCCATGCAGACGTCTTTGCATACTAACAATATGCTCTTTCAGCTGGCACTCTATCTCGGTGGGAAGGGCCTTCCTGTATCGTCCGAATTTCAACACCCCAGGTTCAAGCACCTTCTTGTCCCTGTGACGACGAAGTGTTCGAGCAGGCACACCGTACTCCTTGCTGGCTCGGATTAAAGGAACACCGTTGCTGACTGTCCTCAAGGCTTCGGACAAAATGCTATGCCCATATTTTCCCCTCTCCGTCTTTCTCTTGTAGTTCGTCACCATTTTCTGAAAACAATAACAAAACACTTTTGTTTTATTAACAGTAATAGAAAACAGAAAGCATCTTCAAACCAAGGTATTTAATAGCATTTTAGCCCTGTGCAGTACACAAGGAAAAAGTAAAAAAAAATATCCTAAATAGAGGGAGTTGGTGGTTTGGTGACTATGGCCTATGTTCCACTTGGGGCATAAAAGCATGGTACATCTTGGGATTTTTGCTATTTAAGTATGTGATCGTAAGGAATATAGTGAAACTACTTCATATAAATAAGCGAGGCATAACGCCTAGTGTTTGAGGCAAAAAGCCCACCGGTAGGCCTTTTGCCTTGAACCCAGTATGGGCCTTTGCCTGACTATGACTCAGTGATGATGTTTGGTAATAGTGCGGGAAAATGGCGACGTATACTGCATCACTGGCATTGAAAGGTGCGCGAAAGATTCCTCTAACATATAAATGAAAACATTTCAGAAATTCATCTGTTGCCTAGACAGTGTCACAAAACATTCTGAAGACAAAAGGTACAAAAATAGGGCCTAATTTTTCGAAATTCTATAAAAAAAAAAAAAAAAAAACAAAAAACAACGTACCTTTTGCATGGAGGCTTCAAAACTTCGTGCTGCAGCGTCAGCGGGCAAAGGGAAGCTATCCAAATGCTCCAAGGTGAGTATTGTCCCTTGGTTTCTGAGAAGCCGGGGGTGGGCGTTTGACTTTGACTGGGCCTCTTGCCTGACCCCTACCCTACTGCTTGATGACGTTTTTTTTCATTTTTTTTTTTTTCTTTTGTTTTAATTGTAAATTTTATACACCACGCATGAAACTTGAAGCTGGTTGATGCAGGTGAAAAAGCGGTACAACAAATTTTGTTCTTGTTTTTATTTGTTTTAATGTTTTTTTTTTCTCGTTTATGTTGTTGCTGTTCTTGATATGATTACAATGTACATGCGTAATGCTAAGTGTCTAAATACTTTTGTGTTTTGCCTGTGAAAGGTTTAGATGGACCTTTTTGACTGTTAAAACAAACAACTTCTTGAGATTCGCTCGATCTTGAATTACGTTCCATGTTTCATACTGCTGAGCTTGTATGCTTCTGAGAAGAGTCAAGAGATTAAAAATGTTTTCCAACAATGATGTATATGAGTGTGTGTGTGTGTGTGTGTGTGTGTGTGTGTGTGTGTGCGTGCGTGCGTGCGTGCGTGCGTGCGTGCGTGCGTGCGTGCGTGCGTGCGTGCGTGCGTGCGTGCGTGCGTGCGTGTGTGTGTGTGTGTGTGTGTGAGAGAGAGAGAGAGAGAGAGAGAGAGAGAGAGAGAGATTGATTGATTGATTGATTGATTGACTGAGAGAGAGAGAGAGAGAGAGAGAGAGAGAGAGAGAGAGAGAGACAGACAGACAGACAGACAGACAGACAGACAGACAGATCAGTATACGAAACCACAATTCCATGGCAATGCAGCCATTTAATGGATGCAGAATCAATTCTGTTAGCGTCCTTACCCTGTGAACGTGCCAAGGTTGGGCGCCATTCTTTTCCAGTGACTACAGTTTGCTGTGCGGCGGCCATATTGCCAGACAGCGTCAGACCTTATTGTCAAACGTTCTGACTGTCAAACAGTGTCAGACCTTATTGTGTCAAACGTTTTGACTGTCAGACAGTGTCAGACCTTATTGTCAAACGTTTTTTCACTGACCGAACATTATCAAAAGTCGTCTTCATATTCTGACCTTGAATGAACTCGGACTGCTCCAAACAAAAATTGGCCACACCACTGCTAACATCGGACACTGCCCCATTATAGTCAGTCTCTTTATTTCGTTCTAAACAAATATTTCAGGATATACCTTACGGAACACACACACACACACACACACACACACACCACACACACACACACACACACACACACACACACACTAACACGCACGCACACACACATACACATACACACACACAAACGAACTGTACTTGCACGTTTTCGAACCAGAACCTTAGGTCTACATGCAAACAAAATATCGTTCATGCCTGGCACAACAGCAGTTAATAACTGTCCAGTATGTAAGTCAATGACAATGAAGACGAGTGCCACTTCTTATTCCACTGCGAAGCTTACAGACAAATCCGAGAAAAATGTAGTTTGTTTCAGTTGCCTTTTGTAAAAAGCCACAATCTAGCCCGTGTGCTGACACTGGAAAATGAATTGTTGATCAAATCTCTAGCAAAATACATTGCCGAAGCATGTAAAATTAGGAAAAACAGGCTGACTTGATCTTCTGTTTGGTAAAACTCTCTTCCTTATTCAGTGCCCAGCGGTCATTGGTTATGTGACTATGAATGTAATTTACTTGAATGTACATGCGTGTGTGGGTGTATGTGTATGTATGTATATATATGTATGCATATGGGTATATGCGTAGGCATGTATATACACGTGTGTGTGTGGGTGTGTATGTACGTGTGTGTGTGTGTATGTGCGCGCGCGCGCGCGCGCGCGCGCGCGCGCGCGCGTGTGTGTGTGTGTGTGTGTGTGTGTGTTCTTTGTATTTGTCAAGATGGGCAGGTTTGAAATTGACGTGAAACTGTACCTACATGTATACAATGTTTATAGTTGTGTTAAGTTAGTCGCTATACTTGCATGTCTTAGATCTTTTTCAGGGAGAATATGCCCCCTGTCATGATGGCTGTACTGCTATTGACATTAAAATATCAATGAGTCAATGAGTCAATGAGTCTCACTCTCTCTCTCTCTCTCTCTCTCACTTTCTCTCTCTGTCTCTGGATCTATCCATCTATCGTCTCTCTCTCTCTCTCTCTCTCTCTCTCTCTCTCCCTCTCTCTCTCTCTCTCTCTCTCTCTCTCGTTATCTAATTTCACCATTTTAAGTGTAATATTTTTCAGTCCTTATTTTCATCTTTGTCTGTGTCCGACTGTATAAATGATCTTTCTGCGTATTTTTTCTACTTTCTTGTACTACTTCCTGGGTTTAAGCCGCAGCAATCACCTTCCTCTTAGAACAGTCATCTCTCTCTCTGTCTCTGTCTGTCTGTTCGTCTGTTTTTGTCTGTCTGTCTCTTTCTGTCTCTCTGTCTCTGTCTCTCTCTCTTCCCTCTCTCTGTCTCTCTCTCTCCCCATCTCTCTCTCCCCTTTCTCTCTCTCTCTCTCCCCCTCTCTCTCTCCCCCTCTCTCTCCCCTCTCTTTCTCTCTCTCTCTCCTCCTCCTCTCCTCTCTCTCTCTCTCTCTCTCCCTCTCTCTCCTCTGTCTCTCTCTCTCTCTCCCCTCTCTCTGTCTCTCTCTCTCTGTTTCCCCCTCTCTCTCTCCCCCCCCTCTCTCTCTCCCCTCTCTCTGTCTGTCTGTCTGTCTCTCCTCTCTCTCTCTCCCATCTCTCTCTCTCTCTCTCCTACGGTGACCTCCCTTCTCTGGCTGCCAGCAAGTCGAATTTCCCATAACTCCGGTAAATTTTGTCTGTTTACAACAAAACACCAAAGATGCTTGTTGAAGCTCTTCTTTTGAGTTTACAAAATATCCTGAACGCCGCACTGCGTGATAGGACGTTACCGTCCTTTAAAATTGAAGGCAGAGACAGTCAGACTGTCGTCATCTTAGACTGAAACCGATTGCCGACCATTCTCCTGCCGTGCAAGCCAAAGCTCACAGTGCTGTTTTTTTTCGGAGAAAATGCGAGCCCCAGATCAACAGGGACAGGAGAAGGGCCGAAGAACACAGGAAACATAAGGCAAGTGAATGTGTGCTTACCCCATCCGGTCTGTTCCTGTCAACCCCACCCTGTCTGTTACACAATTCCGACAGAAGTGACAGCGTGGAGCTGCCGGGTACTGACCTCTTTCAGTCCCCCCCCCCCCCCCCCCCCCCCCCCCCCCCCGCTCAACTGTATTTTGCCGGTACCAAGTGCACCGTCTGACAACGGAACGCGCATCGACATAACACAGTGTGGCATAGACTGTGCGCCAGTTACTGTTGTTCTCAAGTTAGAACTCCATAATGACAGTGATGTGCACAAACAAAGGGTTGATGAAGGTTATGTAGAAGAGGTTTCTGATGTCGAAAGACACCCAGACAGTCCACTAGTAACTCCGACACAGACTTCCGCTCAACGTGAAACTGAAGCATTTGTCGCAGAGAAACAAACATGTGTGTGATAGATAGTAGCGGTGACAGTGAAGATTTTTCTGATTTCACTATGTCAGCGACAGCCCATGCGGACAATATTACAATAAGAGACATCGTGGCTTGTTTGGAAGAAACAAGAAGGAAAATGAACGACCGCTTGTGTTCCTTGAAGGGAGAACTGAGAGGCGGCGTGATACGTCACATAGAGGGCGCGAAAACCGAAATGATGGCGGCCCATCGTGACTCCTGCATTGTCGCATCGCAGTTGTTCACGAACGTTTTGAGAATGTGACTGTGTTATTAACGTTCGGTGTTGATAACTGAATTCGATGCTTTTTCCGTGACCTGGATTCTTGTCACGATGATCTTTTCTGTCACGTAGTGGTCATGTTTATCTATGATTTTCGTTTATACACAGTCACTACCCCCCCCCTCCATCCCCCGCCCCCGTCTCCCACCCTTCTTAGTGGGCTTTATAAAGCTTACCGCAATAAAACCATTCATTCATTCAACCATTCACTCCTTCATTTATTCTCTGTACTACGACACTGATGTTCTCAAACCTTTGTATGAAATATTTGGTCTGAGACTGCAGTGCGTACTTAAGCAATTGTGACATTTTGTCTCCCTTGTTATTGTGACATAAATGACCACCTGATCTGACATATTTTTTTTCCCATTGTGTCAGTTATCTTCCCAGAAATGAAGTCATTCCAGCGAACTTTCTTATCTTTATGATCGGCGTTGAATGTAGTATATCTAGATCAAGTATTTTGAAAGCTAAATCGATTGTCTTCTTCTTCTTCTACTTTGTTTGTTTTTCTCGTGGTTCAGAAGAAAAAAAAAAAAAAAAAAAAAAGAAAAGAAGAGAGAGAGAGAGAGAGAGAGAGAGAGAGAGAGAGAGAGAGAGAGAGAGAGAGAGAGAGAGATCATCATTATCATCGTCATCATCATCATCATCATCATCATCATCACTGCGATCAATAGTGGTTATGTAGGATGATGGTGTTGGTGGTAGTAGTAGTAGTAGTAGTAGCAGTAGTAGTAGTGGTAGTAGTAGTAGCAGCAACAGCAGCAGCAGCAGCAGCAGCAGCAGGAAAGGTGTTCTTTGATATCACACACACACACACACACACACACACACACACACACACACACACACACACACACACACACACACACACAGAGCGTTGCGACAGACAGACACATAAATACATAAACACAGAGTCGAACTATCAAAGCCACAGTTCACCCAAGTGCCCTCACTTCAGACAGAAGAACCGACTGAAGTTGTCTTTAATAGCTAAAACAGGATACGTCGTTACGGGCTCTG
>JADBJO010005230.1:97500-102500 GCA_016801955.1 Conus betulinus
TATACAGAAGCACAGCGAGGTCGCCTCTCAAACAGTTTGAATAGCAGCATTCAAAGTAAATAATACGTCGAGTCTTGGATGTTTTTTTTTTTCTTCTCCGGAATCCTTCTTGACTGTCTGAAATGAAACAAAATATGAAATGAGGCAGGGAACAGTAAACAACAAACAAGCAGGTTAACCCTTGCTGCCACAAGAAAACAAATGCACACCCATAACTCCAAAGGAATGCTGTTTACGACACACGAATCGCCTGGCATTATGACATCACACAGCACACAGAACACAGAGCACACAAAACAAACAAGAAGACATCCCCTGTTCTGTGTGCTCTGTGCTGTCATATCTGCTAGGCGATTCGGTGTCGTAAGCAGCGTTCCTTTGGAGTTATGGGCGTGTATTTGTTTTCTTGTGGCAGGAAGTTATTCTACTTGTTAGTTGTTTTTCTTGTCTGAAATTGAATGGTTACGTTTCAGCCACATGCGCAGTTTTATATTCAGTAATATAGTACAGTGTTTAGGTTTTATGATAAGGAAAGGTATTCTGTACGCAGTGATATAGTACAGCATTTAGGTTTTATGATAAGGAGAGGTATTCTGTATTCAGTGATATAGTACAGCATTTAGGTATTATGATAAGGAAAGGTATTCTGCATTCAGTAATGTGTACAGCATTTAGATATTATGATAAGGAAAAGTATTCTGTATTCAGTAATGTAGTACAACATTTACGTTTAATGATAAGGAAAGGTATTTTGTATTCAGTAATATAGTCCAGCATTTAAGTTTATGATAAGGAAGGATATTCTTTCGTGACTGTCCAAATCTTTAAGTATACATTTCTGATGTACTGGATAATAATAAATTGATACCATTCCCTGGAACTTGCACCTCTGTCAAGAATTGTGTTGAATCATTCTGTTGAAAACTGTTTTACTTAGAACATGATCTGTTACAAATAATACATTGGCTTCGATATTGTAACCGCATTTTTCACTTCTGTTTTGAAAACGTTCTGAAAATGATCGAACCAGGCAACTGTAATGACGTTATATTTGTTGTAAGTCTATATTTTCATAATCTACGTTTGTCAGAATCCTCCAAAATTCTGACGTATGACTTATTTTCTTTACTGGTGTTTTTTTATTTTCTGTTTCGTGAAAGCCTGTCAATTTTTCATCTCGAAATTAGAGTTCATACGTCTTCGTCTCATCGGCAAATGATAACCTGGTTTCCGTAGCCGCTCTTTTTCTTTTATTTTAAGCTGAGGTTTCTCTTTGAGCGAGAACGCGTGGTTAAAGGATCAGAGTTGACAGTGAGTTGACGGTGAGGAGTTGACAGTGAGGAGTTGACAGTGAGGAGTTGACAGTGAAGGGTTGACAGTGAGTTGACAGTGAGGAGTTGACAGTGAGTTGACAGTGAGGAGTTGACAGTGATAAGTTGACAGTGAGGAGTTGACAGTGAGGAGTTGACAGTGAGAAGTTGACAGTGAGGAGTTGACAGTGAGGAGTTGACAGTGAGGAGTTGACAGTGAGGAGTTGACAGGGAGTTGACAGTGAGGAGTTGACAGTGAGGAGTTTGACAGTGAGAAGTTGACAATGAGAAGTTGACAATGAGGAGTTGACAATGAGTTGACAATGAGGAGTTGACAGTGAGGAGTTGACAGTGAGGAGTTGACAGTGAGGAGTTGACAATGAGAAGTTGACAGTGAGGAGTTGACAATGAGTTGACAATGAGGAGTTGACAGTGAGGAGTTGACAGTGAGGAGTTGACAATGAGTTGACAATGAGTTGACAGTGAGGAGTTGACAGTGAGGAGTTGACAATGAGTTGACAGTGAGGAGTTGACAGTGAGGAGTTGACAATGAGTTGACAGTGAGGAGTTGACAGTGAGGAGTTGACAGTGAGGAGTTGACAATGAGTTGACAGTGAGGAGTTGACGGTGAGGAGTTGACAGTGAGAAGTTGACAATGAGTTGACAGTGAGGAGTTGACAGTGAGGAGTTGACAATCAGTTTGACAGTGAGGAGTTGACAGTGAGGAGTTGACAGTGAGGAGTTGACAATGAGTTGACAGTGAGGAGTTGACAGTGAGAAGTTGACAGTGAGGAGTTGACAGTGAGGAATTGACAATGAGTTGACAGTGAGGAATTGACAGTGAGGAGTTGACAATGAGTTGACAATGAGGAGTTGACAGTGAGGAGTTGACAGTGAGGTGTTGACAGTGAGGAGTTGACAATGAGAAGTTGACAATGAGTTGACAGTGAGGAGTTGACAATAAGGAGTTTGACAGTGAGGAGTTGACAATGAGTTGACAATGAGGAGTTGACAGTGAGGAGTTGACAATGAGGAGTTGACAATGAGTTGACAGTGAGGAGTTGACAGTGAGAAGTTGACAGTGAGAAGTTGACAGTGAGGAATTGACACTGAGGAGTTGACAATGAGGAGTTGACAATGAGTTGACAGTGAGGATTTGACAGTGAGGAGTTGACAGTGAGGAGTTGACAGTGAGGAGTTGACAATGAGGAGTTGACAATGAGTTGACAGTGAGAAGTTGACAAGTTGACATGAAGAGTTGACAATGAGGAGTTGACAATGAGTTGACAGTGAGGAGTTGACAGCGAGGAGTTGACAGTGAGGAGTTGACAGTGAGGAGTTGACAATGAGGAGTTGACAATGAGGAGTTGACAATGAGTTGACAGTGAGGAGTTGACAGCGAGGAGTTGACAGTGAGGAGTTGACAGTGAGGAGTTGACAATGAGGAGTTGACAATGAGTTGACAGTGAGGAGTTGACAGCGAGGAGTTGACAGTGAGGAGTTGACAGTGAGGAGTTGACAGCGAGGAGTTGACAATGAGCTGACAGTGAGGAGTTGACAGTGAGAAGTTGACAGTGAGGAGTTGACAGTGAGGAGTTGACAGTGAGGAGTTGACAGTGAGGAGTTGACAGCGAGGAGTTTGACAATGAGCTGACAGTGAGGAGTTGACAGTGAGAAGTTGACAGTGAGGAGTTCACAGTGAGGAGTTGACAGCGAGGAGTTGACAGTGAGGACTTAACAGTGAGGAGTTGACAGCGAGGAGTTGACAATGAGGAGTTGACAGCGAGGAGTTTGACAGTGAGGAGTTGACAGTTGTGTATCTGAACCACTCGTGGGATCAGGTGGGGTTGCTTGCGAAAAAAAAAAAAAAAAAAGAAAAAAAAAAAAGAAAAAACAAACAAGAAACTCTGTTCACCTCAGCAGTTCAGTACTTGAGTCAGCTCAGGGAAGCTAAAGGCAGCGGAAGGAGATGAAGTGACGCCGTGTTGCCTCAGTTTGTGCGTAGACACGGTGAGCCGTGACAGTTTCACGGCACCAAAGGCCGTTCGGCTACGGGACTTTTTAAACCTTTTGAACTTTACTCGTTCATTGCTCTGAAATGGTTGAATCTTCTTCTAGCCTTTGTTTGGTTTTGTTTCACTTTGTGGCATTTCTCCCCCCATCTTCTGTGCCTCCTCCGTGGCACCGCACCCACGCTTCTCATTCCGAGCCCCCGTCCACAGCCACAGCCCGACCCGTCCCGCCGCAGCCCCGGCACCGGCAATCCACAGGGAGCAGTCAATGCCAAGTCGTCAACAGGCACCCCGCCGGAGGAGACACTGCTCTGCTGCCGAGTCACTTCGGTGGTGTTCAGTGGCGCCTGTTCTGATCCAACATACGCAGGACACCGCCTACTAAGCCCCCTACTGACGACAATAATTGCTTAGTCGCGGAGTCAGCGTGTGAGTGAGCTCTCCCTCCGGAGGGGCGCCACCACGTCCGTCCAACGACAGCCCCCATGGACTCACCGATACTGGTGACTACGACGGAACCAAACCAAGGCCACAGACGTGGAGAGGACATCGAAACTGAGGTCACCATGAGAGCACGGCATGAAGGGGCACATATTTTGAGACTTAAATTAAAATGCTGATAGATGATCATGAGGAAGATGAAGATGATGCTGCGGATTTCCATCCGGTCTAAGACTGTATGACAGGGCTGTACTCTACGCTTATTTTCACAATCTATCCAGGCGTCGACCAGGCCCGAGAGATACAGACACCTGCTTGGTGGTCAGGAAATTTGAGCAACACCCTCAGAGACGAACCCATTTAGTGGATGAAACTCAACTGTGTGGCCCAAGTCTTCCCAGTTGAGCCCGTAGCAAACTCAACTACGGATAGGAGTCAGTCGGGGTAGAAAAATCCCACTAGTAAAAGACTCTGATCGGAATCGAACTCGCAGCCAGGAGTTTCGCGACTCTAACCACCTCGCCACGGCGGCTGGTCTTTATGACGTTTAGTGTCAACCTATTTGACCGTCTCTTCCGGATAGTATTACTGTGCGTCAACATGCCTCTGCTAAAATATTCTAAATTTCGCGCACAATTTTCCCAGTTTACGCCGTGTCGGCCATCTTGCATGTAATTGAATTAGCAAGGTCATTAACAAGGTCATTAATAGGTCATTAACAAGATCATTAACAGAGAATGAAGACAAAACGGGGGGCTGCAGCTGTCATCACCTTTCAAGCCTCTTGGACACAAAAATTGCTTCAGTTGTCTATGGGGGGGGATGGGGGACTATGAGAGGAAGAGAAACTTGATGGAAGAACAAAGCGAGGAAAGGGGGGAAGGTGGAGGTGGGGGGGTCGTGGGGGGGGGGGGGGGGGGGGGGGGGGGAGGGTACAGGAAAAAGGAAAAGGGAAGGCGGGGGGGAGGTGAGGCAGCGTGTAGGAGAGAGAGAGAGAGAGAGAGAGAGAGAGAGAGAGAGAGAGAGAGAGAGGAGAGAGAGAGAGACAGACAGAACAGACAGACAGAGAGACAGACAGAGAGAGACAGAGAGAAACAGAGAGACACACAGAGAGAGACAGAGACAGAGAGATAGACAGAGGGAGAGACAGACACACAGAGAGAGAGACAGATAGGAAGACAGAGACAGAGAGTGACAGAGACAGAGAGAAGACAGAGAGAGATGGAGACAGAGAGAG
>JADBJO010005230.1:107500-110000 GCA_016801955.1 Conus betulinus
TGGTATATGCTGATGGAGAGCTCCAAGAAAAATGTCAATACCAACCTGTTCTCCACCTATATCGACCTGACCAAGGCCTTCGACACTGTCAATAGAGAGGGTCTGTGGAAGATCATGACAAAATACAGATGCTCACCGAAATTCGTCTCTATGGTGCAGCAATTTCTTGATGGCATGCAGGCCCATCTCCAGGAAGAGACATCTAGTTCATTCCCTGTCATAAATGGCGTAAAGCAAGGCCGTGTTTTGGCGCCCACTCTGTTCAGCACCATGTTTTCTGCAATGCTGACTGATGCTTTCAGAGAAGGTGACGTAGGCATCGACACCAGATTCAGAACAGATGGACAGCTGTGTAACCTCAAAAGGCGCCAGGCACAATCTAAGGTCATGACACACATCATCAGACGCTTTCTGTTTGCTGAAGGCAAAGCCCTCAATACTGGCTCAGTAACTTACATGCAATCCAGCATCACCAAGTCTTCCATAGCCTGTGCCAACTTCGGTCTCACCATAAATACGAAGAAGATGGAAGTTCTGCATCAATCTGCGCCAGGCAGACCCTACCTTGAGCCTAACATCACAGTTAATGGTATGACTTGCTGCAGTGAGTAAAGTCACCTACCTTGGCAGCACACTGTCCCACAATGTCATCATCGATGATGAAGTAGCATCAGAACTGCAGAAGCAAGTGAAATCTTTGGCAGACTTCACACCAATATTTGGAATAGAGGAGGCATCAGTCTCGAGACCAAGCTGAAGGTGCACAGAGCAGCTGTTCTCCCCACACTCCTCTTTGCATGCGAAACGTGGACAGTGTACCAACGGCATGGCAAGAAGCTGGATCACAACCTTACAACCTGCCTCCAAAAAACTGTTCAACATAAAATGGCGGGACAAAATCCCAGACACAGAGGTGCTGGACCAAGCAGGCCTGCCGAGCATCCACACCATCCTGATGCTGTCTCAGCTTCGATGGACAGGTCATGTAGCTTGCATGCCAGACCACCCAAGAGACTCTTCTATGGTGAGCTGCAACGAGGAAAGTGTTCCCATGGAGGTCAGGAGAAACGCTTCAAAGACACTCTTGAAACATTCTCGTAAGCGTTTAACATCAATCCTGGCACATGGGAACAAACTGCAATGGATCGAGCTAGATGGCATCACTCTATCCACAAGTTGCCAATTTATGGAAAGAAAGGAAGACAGCTGCAGCGCAACAAAAGAGACAGACAGGGAAAGGCCTGCGCCAGCAATCAAGGGGAGGTCTCCCACATTGCCTGTCCAAGCTGTCACCGCATATGCCGTGCACGCATCGGCTCGATCAGTCACCTGCATATCCACAAATCATCTCCCCCCCCCCCCCCCTCACAAACTCCTAGATGACTGAAGTGGTCTTCGTCGATGCGACGGATGAGCAACAACATCCTGCCTTTAAACAGCAAGACGGTTCACACACGCCACACTGCTATTATTATCTGACCGGATATAACGTTTCCAAATACATGTCCAAACAGCTCTGTCCGCAGACCCATACACAAGTCCAGCGAAGCGTGACTTTCTCTTTATATACAGTCCCAGCAGTAACTAACCCAAACGATCTTTTTAAAGCTGTCTTTACATTTTTGGGGGGTAAAGCTTTCTCGTGCGGTATACATAGCACCCCCCCCCCCCCTTTTTTTTTTAAACCCGTTCAACGCTCGTTTCCGTTTTCCTACAGACATATTTCGTGTACACATAAAGGCTTTCTATGCCTTTCTTCAGGAGAGGAAGTCATGCGTGATGTTCTCCCCCTTTCCAATGAGTTGCCTTTGAACAACCGAGGGGAAGGTTGCGAGTTGAAAAGTCAGGTGCTATTTAACTTTGAGAGGTCGTGTCTTTTTCTTTTTCTTTTTTTCTTTACTTTTTTCTGTCTTTTCTTTTTCTTTCTCTTTTCTTTTCTTTCTTTTTTTTTTCGTTTTTAGAACACGGCTGCCCAGAAGTTTACCTCATTATTTGTACATCCGAATGTTTAGCTGATTTATCCGATGTCCTCCATCCCACTGAATTGTATCTGGGCATATGGAATGAAAGTTGTTCTGATATGGAAAGAAGAGTTTTTATAATCAGGGCAGGGGCCGGAATAGCCCAGTGATAGTGCGCCGAACTCGTGATCCTGGGGTTGCGGGTTCGAATCTCCGCCGGGCCGTTTCGGTACAGGGTTTTTTTTTTCCCTCGGAGTAATATTGGTTCTGACTCCATTTCCCATACAGTCTTTCGAATGAGACGATAAACCGAGGTTCCGTGTGTGAACGCACGCACATCTTGCACACACGTAAAATCCCATCACCAACTTTCGGAAGAGAAGGCCAGTTTGGCCGTTGGTATGGATGACACGTTACACATAGCATGCAGCTACCCCGAAGCTGGAGTATGGCTGCCTTAATGGCGGGATAAAAACGGTCATACACACACAAACTCCATTCCCTTTGTTGGGCAGATGGATTAATCCTTGCCTGTCTAC
>JADBJO010005230.1:125000-130000 GCA_016801955.1 Conus betulinus
TAGCATTCTTCTTACAACCAGAATGGCAGAGGAGTCAAGTTACCACTTTCCGCGGTCACTGAGGAGAAACAATTAGGTTTCAAAATACTAGTATCTGACCAGGAGTTATATGTTATTGAGTTTTCTCCCCATATATATCTATATCTATCTTTCTATCTATGTATATATATATATATATATATATATATATATATATATATATATATATATATATATATATATATATATATCACCAGCGTTTTTATGGGATAGCATTGTTCTTACAACCGGAAAGGCAGATGAGTCAAGTATATATCTATATCTATATATATATCTATCTATCTATCTATCTATCTATCTATCTATCTATCTATCTATCTATCTATCTATAAATATCGCCAGCGTTTTTCTGGGATAGCATTCTTCTTATAACCGGAAAGGCAGAGGAGTCAAGTTACCATTTTCCGCGGTCACTGAGGAGAAACAATCAGGTTTCGAAATACCGGTATCTGACCAGGAGTTATATGTTAGTGAGTTTTCTTCTCTCATTGGAGATTGTCTCCCCCTTGGAGACCATAAGCTTGCTGAAGGCTCATTCTGAGAAGCATTTATTATTATTCCCTGTTCACCCACTCAAGCACATACTGTTAGTTAGGCAGAAGCATCTACCACTGCAGATATGAATGCTTATCTCCCCCTATTTCTTCAATCTAAGACATAAGAGCAACCCAGCCGTTGTCTGGTCCTAAGTCCAGAATGAGAAATGGGGAAGGTTGTGCGTTGGGCTAGCAACCCGCCACGTAAAAAAAGCTTTGCTACAGAAACGCCAACAAGATCCAATCAAAGCTCGGGGGACGAGCTCAGGGCAGATGCAGCAATGCATTGTATGACGAGTAGGAGTGAAAGCCGAAAGGGAAGCTTCTGCTCCGACAATGTCCTTAGCGAATCCCAAACAAGAGGTGAGAGTGGGAGCCTGGAATGTGCGAACGCTGTATGAAGCTGGAAAGACTGCACAGACGGTGAAAGAGATGAAGAAGTATAGACTGAACATCCTAGGAATCAGTGAGATGAGGCTCAGGAGAGACAGTATGTTATTCTGGTCGCACGGACAGGCAACATCAGGAGGGAGTGAGTATCATTATGGATAAGGAGGCCAGGAAGAGCTTGATGGGATGGGAGCCAGTCAACTCAAGAATCATCACAGCCAGATTCTTCTCCAAGTATACCAAGACCCCCATCATACAGTGTTACGCACCGACAGAGCAAGCCACGGAGGAGGAAAAAAAGACCTGTTCTACAACATTCTACAGGAACAGATAGACAAGACACCACAGCATGACATCCTATTTCTTATGGGAGACTTCAATGCGAAAGTTGGAGCGGAGAACACCGGGTATGAGACTTGCATGGGACAAGAGGGAGTGGGAGACAGAAATGACAATGGACAGCGTTTTGCAGATGCGTGTCTTGAAAATGGTCTGGTGATAGGTGGTACCATCTTCCAACACAAAACCATCCACAAACTGACATGGGTATCACCAGATGGAAGAACCAGTAACCAGGTAGACCACACTGCCGTCAACCAGAAGTGGAGGAGCTCCATGAAGGACGTAAGAGCCATTCGAGGAGCTGACGCTAGCAGTGATCACCATCTTGTGCTATGCAGACTCCAGCTGAAGCTCAAGAGAACACCAAAAAAGAAAAGTGAACAACTCTTTGCTCGAGGAAACTGACCAGTGAGGCGGTGAAAAGCCAGTTTACCATTGAACTTTCCAATAGATTCCAAGTCCTGGACAGCACACCAACAGATGACATCAACGCTCTGTGCGACAATGTACAGAAAGCTTTCATAGACACCAGCAAGGCCGTGCTGGGCTACAGAAGAAGAGAGAGGAAGGAATGGATATCAGACACCACATGGCAACCATAGAGGAGAGAAAGATCGCAAAACTCGGCACGCTCACTGGAACAGAAGATGAGAGACAAACATCCGCCGAAACGTACAAAAGAGAAAAACAAAGAAGTGAAGAAGAGCACAAGGAGAGACAAGCGACAGTTTGCAGACAACTTAGCAGCAGAGGCCCAAGCTGCAGCAGAGAAAGGAGACTCCAGGACCGTCTATAAAATTACCAAGGCCCTAACAGGCAGATTCACCAGCAAAACCGCAGTAGTGAAGGACAAAACCGGGAAAAGTTTTGACAAAAGACGAACCAACTCAACAGATGGGCAGAACATTTTAGAGAGATATTAAAATAGACTGGACCCAGATGAGGAAGCCACCATCGAAGACCTGGGTTTCAACTTAGAGATGAGACGTGGACGCATTACCCAACAGGAAATTGTGGAGGCTATCAGGCAGACAAGGGCAACAGGGCACCAGGTGAAGACAGAATCACGGCAGACATGTTGAAGGCAGACCCCAAAACGAGCGCAAAGGCTTTAGTGAAACTATTCAACAAGGTTTGGGAAGAGGAGAAAGTTCCAGACACATGGAAGAAAGGCATCATAGTGAAGCTCCCCAAGAAGGGCGACCTCTCTGAATGCGGCAACTGGCGGGGAATCAACTTGCTCTCCATCCCAGGGAAGATCTTCTGCCGTGTCCTTCTACAGCGCATGAGGCAAGCCATTGAGAGAACCCTACGAGAAGAACAGGCAGGGTTCAGAGCGGGAGAGAAGTTGCACAGAGAAATCTTTGTCTTACGAACAATTGTGGAACAGTCCATCGAATGGAATTCATCACTGTACATCAACTATGTTGATTTTCCAAAAGGCTTTCGATAGCATTCATCATCCTTCGCTGTGGAAGATCTTGGAAGCCTACGGGTTTCCTCTTAAAGTCATCAACATCTTACAGGGCATGTACGCAGACAACCAGTGCTGTGTGCGACATGATGGACAGCAGAGCGAGTGGTTCCACGTCCGGACCGGGGTCAGGCAAGGCTGCGTGATCTCGCCGACAATTTTCCTTGTCGTCATTGACTGGGTGATGAGGAAGGCCACCAGCGATAGGGCGAGAGGGCTTGTATGGGGACTGACAGCCAGGCTTGAAGACTGCGACTTCGCCGACGATATTGCACTGCTGTCGCACGCCCAGAAAGACATCCAGGAAAAAAAACATCAAGAGTGGACCTAATAGCCAGCAGTGTGGGACTCAAGATTCACCCCAACAAGACCAAGATCATGAAGGTGAAGAGAAGACGAAGAGCGCAGAGAAGACCAGTGTGCGAGGCTCAGCTCTAGAGAGAGGTGGAACACTTCAAGTACCTCGGCAGCTACATCTCGGCCGATAGCAACATCGAGCAGGAGATCTCAACCAGGATAGGACTCGCAGCTCGGGCATTCAGCGGGGGTTGAAAAACATCTGGAAGTCAGCTGTCCTGGAAACCAAAACCAAGTTGAAGATCTACAGGTCCAACGTACGCTCAGTACTCCTATACGCCTCAGAGACATGGAGAACCAACAAGAAGATTGAGAGCAGGCTCAGAGGCTTCGAAGGAAGGTGTCTTCGCCGAATCCTGAAACTTCAGTGGCAGCAGCGTGTCACCACCAGGGAAGTGTCAAGGCGCACCAGCATAAACAACATTGTGGCCGAGGTGAAGCAGCGGCGGTGGAGGTGGCTGGGACACATCCTTCGGATGGGCAAGACCAGACTCCCTCATACTGCGCTGAGATGGGCACCACCGGGGAAGAGGAAGCAAGGCAGACCACTCGGCACCTGGAGGAGGACAGTGGAGGAGGAGATGAGAGAGGCAGGCAAGACCTGGAATGAACTGAGCTGGCTTGCCCAGGACAGAGAGGGCTGGAGGGAGCTTGTTGGCGCCTTATGTCTCGGGTTGCGGGATGAAGAGGATTAAGTAAGTAAGTAAGTAAGTAAGACATAAGAGCAAGCTTTGTTTATATATATATATATATATATATATATATATATATATATATATATGGTCAATCAGTGGGAGACTGCATCTCTTAGGTGATCCAGTAAAGACTGTTCTGCACAATTCTTAGCTGCTGACAATGCTTGGGTTATTAAACAGCAGAGCTGACCACTCGGACTACTGTTGGACATCTTTTGATCTCCCTTGCATCTTTGAATAGAGATCCTCAAGCATAGGCTCAAAGATTTTCCCCTCATTTTGTAATGTTTATATAAAGATTTGAGTTTTTCCAGCATCTCCTTTGCTTACCTCGCAGTCTCTTCTTTTCTCTCTTCTACCCATCGCTGGCTGCTTTGAGATGCTGTTGAGTTCGTTGTTTTGAACCCTTGGTGGTGAAAACACCACAGTCTGTGGGGTCTCTGCATTTAATGCCAAGGGAGCACAGAACAATCAGCTGTGTCCCCGGATAAGTCCGATCTAGTGGACGATTGGCCTAAGCGCAGGCAATAAGAACAGATCTGTCTCAAGAGAGATTATACAATAGTTCTTACATGCCGCTAAAGAAGGATTTAACATTTAATACATTTTTTATGTTAAGTTTTTCATTTTCTTTCTCTTCCTTCTGTTCCCCTACTTCTGTTTTCTTTATATACGTTTTTGTCAAGTCATTAATGTAATCACGGAATACGTTTTTTTGTCGACATTAATGTAATCATGGAATACGTTTTTGTCAAGTCTTTAATGTAATCATGGAATACGTTTTTTGTCGAGTCTTTAATGTAATCATGGAATACGTTTTTTGTCGAGTCTTTAATCTAATCATGGAATACGTTTTTGTCGAGTCATTAATGGAGTCATGGAATACGTTTTTGTCGAGTCATTAATGTAATCATGGAATACGTTTTTGTCGAGTCATTAATGTAATCATGGAATACCTTTTTGTCGAGTCATTAATGTAATCATGGAATACGTTTTTGTCGAGTCATTAATGTAATCATGGAATACCTTTTTGTCAAGTCATTAATGTAATCATGGAATACGTTTTTGTCAAGTCATTAATGTAATCATGGAATACGTTTTTGTCAAGTCATTAATGTAATCATGGAATACCTTTTGGTCAAGTCATTAATGTAATCATGGAATACG
>JADBJO010005230.1:135000-155000 GCA_016801955.1 Conus betulinus
ACTCTGCGGTCGTGTTTCCTCCTTGGAGAAAACTCTACAAGGTGATAAGAATTGTGTTCAGTGTCAGGGAAAAGAAAGCTATCACCTTGACAACCAAAAGTACACAAGCCGACAGTTGCAGCATAGTATCAGGTTGGCTTCTTTGTTGTTAAATCATTAGTAGAAAGAAACTTGTGAAGAGCGTGGCAGCAGAGAGTCCTCAGAAGAGAAGCCCCCTTCAAGCAAGTGTTTCGGCCCTTATCTCCTGACACTCTAGGGGGGTTGGGCCACACCCGGTTCATGACTCCGGATGTCCCTCTGCTTTTTCCCTCCCTGCAACTGAGAGCTGTTTCATGAGGCTGTATGCAGACGTTCTACAAACCACCTAGCTCCAATTTCTGCAGTGAGGACTTTGACCTGATAGCCTTCTCTCCTCAGGCTGTTTGCCAGATCAGCATACTTTTCAGTCTTGTAGATTTGAGCTGCCTCCATTCTGTTCTCACATGGCACCGTGAGGTCGATCATGATCAGCTGCTTGGTTGACTGAGAGTGGACTACTATGTCTGGTCTCATGCCACTCTTGCTAATGATCTCTGGGTGACTCTCCCATTCTGGGAGGTCTGCAGTGCACTCCAGTCATCTGCCCCATCCAGCAGACTCTGCCTATGTGTTCCGAGTGGCACTGTTGTTCCTGGCCATGATTTGCTATTTTACGCCGTATTTGGATCTGCCTGGCCAGAATTGTTTTTTGCAGTCTTAACAGCAGATTCGGCGGCACCGTTGGCTTGTGGAAAGTGTGGGCTTGATGTATGGTGGTCAAAACCAAACTCTTTTGCAAATTCAGTCATGTCATAAGAGGTAAATGGTGGGCCATTGTCGCTTACCACATTGGTATTCCATGTGTGGCAAAAATCTGCTTGAAAAATAGAATGACTTCCGCGCTGGTCAGTAATGTGACTTGCTTGATCTCAATCCATCTTGAGTTATAGTCAATTACAACCAGGTAGCTCTTCCCTTGAAATTTGGCAAAGTCAGCTCCAAGTTTTGACATGGCCGTTGCGGAAGTTCAGTCGGACGTAGCGGTTGGCGTCGCTGTGCTGTCTTGTTTTCTTGACAGATTTGACAGTTTTTCACGAGGCGCTTCGAATCACCTCGGAGACCTGGCCAAAAGACAGTCTGTTTAGCAAATTCAAGGCATTTTGATAGACCTTGGTGGCTTTCATGGAGTTTTTGCAGAACCTCTGCTCGCTGGCTTGCTGGCACCATGACTCTGTCTTGATGAACCACCAGTCCATTTACAACAGAAGGTCACTCTTGACCTTTTCATAAGGTCGCAGTGTCGATGGAACCTGCATAGGTCATCCCTCGTGAATGAACTCAATAACTTTCTGAAGATCTTCATCTTCATCAGTCGCAGCTTGCAGTAACTTCAATCTCCGGTCAGTGATTGGCCACAATGACTGTACCAAATGAACGTGTAAGTCAACTTCTGCAGCATTTTCCATGTCTTCTTCTTGCATCGGTAAAGGGCTGCGACTTAGGCAGTCAGCAACGACTGAGTCCTTGCCTGGTACGTGGCGTACAACTGCGTTAAAATGCGCCATCCTCATAAGAAGTCGTTGACACCTTGGGGGTGCTTGGTCTAAATCTGTTGTGGACATCAGAGGAACGAGTGGTCGATGGTCAGTGAGCAGTGGGAATGAACTGGGTCCCACTAGATACTTGTAACACTGTTCACAGGCCACACACTTGCTGGACATTCTTTCTCGACCTGACTGTATTTCTGCTCTGATGATGTCAGTGTACGAGAAGCGAAGGCAATGGGCTGGAGTTCACCTTTGTCGTCTCTCTGAAGAATCACTGCACCCAGCCCGTAGGAACATGAGTCAGCACTCGCTACAGTGGGGCGTTCAGTGTTGTAGAAATTCAGGGATGGAAGATTGCTGATAATCTTTTTCACAGCATCAGATTCGTCACCCTGTGGACTGTCCCATTGCCACTGGACATCCTTTTTCAGGAGATCTGTCAGCGGCTTCATCGTTGTTGACAGATCCTTGGTGCATCGGCCAAGATACTGAAGCATGCTTGAGCTCGGTCACATTCTTTGGTGGCTCCAACTTCACGATGACGTCGACCTTAGCAGGATCAGGTCTGATGCCTTCGGCACTGATCAAGTGACCGAAGAAGGTCACCTCCGACTTGCTGAAGTGACACTTGTCACGGTTCAGCCTTAGTCCAGAGTTCTCAACGCGATGTAATGCCCGTGACAGTCTCTCATCATGCTCTGTCTGTGTCGTACCGTGGATAATGAGATCATCCATGATGACTTCGCAGCCTGGACGTCCATTCAGTGTCTCTGATATCTCTTGCGCTGAAATTCTTCATTCCCAGCACACACTCCCAAGGGAACACGCAGGAAACAGTAGCGTCCATAGTTTGTAATGAACGTGGTCAGATGAGTACTGTCAGGATGTAAAGGCACCTGCCAAAATCCGCTTGAAACATCAAGCGTGGAAAATATTTTTGAGCCTGACAATTTGGGGGCTATGTCCTCCAGATTGGGCAAAATCAGATGTGGCCTCTTGATGTTCTGATTTCATTTCTTGAAATCAACACAGAAACGAATTCTCCCGTTCTTCTTCTTAGCTGGGACAATAGGCGCACAATAGTCAGTGGCTGTCGTTACTTTCTTCATCACGCCATCTCTCTCCATTCTATCAAGCTCCTCCTTCACTTTCGCTTGCAGTGGGAAGGGGATACGCCTGGCCGTGTGAAGACAGTAGGGCTTTGCATTCTCCTTCAGTTCCAGCTTCACCGGCTCTGTCTTGAGAAAGTCCTGTTGAGCCAAATATGTTGTCACTGACTCTAGTTTCTTCAAGACGTTTCACAAGTCCCATGGCTTCTGAGACGGATCTTGCTATAGTTGGCTCCCACCGATGTTGGTACCACAATGACACGAAAACAGTATGTCACTGTCATGCGCACAGGATGTGTGAAGGTGTCGTGTGCACATGTTGTTTTGTGTTTTACGATTGAACGTCAGCGGTATTGGGGTATTGAGAGAAAAAAAAGATCATGTGATTGTTCGGCGTCGTTTTATTGGTAGTGGCCCTGGGTGAGTACTGCTTGTGAGTGCTACGCGCGGTATTTAACTTAGCTAGAACATTCTACAATCACTTGCTCTACGCCAACCGGGGAGTCGCATGGTCTGTTTGTTTACGGCGATTGAAGACCGATGCAAGGCTGATGCATCGTTGAGGTCTTTTTGTCATTCATGTTTAACTAGAGAGAAGTGAAATCTTTGGGGAAAAAATTAAAGGAAATTTGTATTCAAAAGAAAAGAAAAGACTAAGAACCAGTGTGGTTACACCTGTAACATTTCTTTATAAAAGAATGGGGAAAAGAAAAAAGAAAAAAAAACAAAAATATTTAAAGTAAAAATTTATAAGAAAAGGTTACTGTTTACATCTTCATGTTGAAATGAGTCTCCTTAGTTATTGTAGAACTGCACGTGGTTCCCAGTGTGTTGACAGGTTGCCTGTCTCACGCCGGGCCACGGGTGGGAGTGTTTGGAGGTGGTGGAGGTGTCGGACCTGACCCCAGCCAGGGACGGGTGGCGGGATCTCGCCCGCAGTACCCTTCCTCACGGAGGATTCCAGCCAGGCAGCGCCCTTGGGCCGGAGAGGGCTGTTTTGGTTTCGGTAACAGAAGTCAATGATCCATGTTGATGGAGAATGACTCTGGCGCATTCCCCCATGTGGATGAAGAATGACTCTGGCGTATTTCCCCATGTGGACGAAGAATGATTCTGGCGCATTCCCCCATGTGGATGAAGAATGACTCTGGCGTATTTCCCCATGTGGACGAAGAATGATTCTGGCGCATTCCCCCATGTGGATGAAGAATGACTCTGGCGCATTTCCCCAAGTGGACGAATAATGATTCTGGATAGTGCATTCCCCCATGTGGATGAAGAATGATTCTGGCGCATTCCCCCATGACAATATGACTCTACTGTATAACCTCAACTGTTGTGAATTGTGACGGGATTGATCTCCTGTGTCGAGGTTATAAGATAAGGGTATATGATATCAATACGATGATGATGGATAGTGAAGTAACCCCCATGTTTTGTGACCGTTGCAAAGGGAAGGGGAAACAGTGCCTGGTGTTACCTCCTTAGTGGAGAGGAGGTGTGTTTGTATTTATTTGGTGTTACTTCTTTGGTGGAGAGGTGTTTGTGCGGTTTTGTGTTGCCTCCCCATTGGAGAGGTGTGGATAAGTTAATTTGAGAATTGTATGTATTAATTATATTTGTTCTCCCGTAGGAGGAAGGGAAGAAAAAAAAAAAAGCAACAACTTTTCGGTGTTGTGCATTATTTGACGTTCCTTGGGTGAAAGGAGTGACTGCGCGCGTTTGCGGAGTGTCGGCTTTGGCGGTGGTGCGTGCGAGGGTGGCACGACTCCGGGAAGCTTGATCCTTATTTCTGTTCACTCTAGCCACAAATTCTCCTACAGTGTCGACTTTCCCACCTGGAGAATTCAAGCACGGAACTGAGGATGCAGACAGGGGCGGTTGTCTTGGCAGCTTCTGGAAGTCACATTCTTTCAGGATAGTCACATCTGCACCTGTGTCAATCTTGAATAATACAGACTGGCCATAAAAAGGCAATTCCACGTCACGCTTTTCTTGCACATTGACTGTGGCAGCATCCAGGGAATACTCGACGTCAGCTTCTGGTTCATCCACCAAATTCACGACTGACCTCTGGTTCTTGCACATGCGACCAAAGTGATTGCGACCTCCACAACACCTGCAGTGCTGGCCCTTGGCTGGACAAGTTTTGTCTCCATGATCATAGCCACATTTCTCACAGAGGTTCTTGCTGTGATGAACTGATGGGCTATTATCAGTAGCATAGTTCCGCTGACGGCTACCAGTCATGGTCCATGCTCGACCTCCTCTGTAACTTGAGTCACGATGGAACCCTGTGCCCCGATGACTGGTCGTCTCTTCTATATCAACTTTTTCAAACTGCTTAGTCTGTTCTTTCATTCGCTGTTTAATTTGCTCCTGTTGACGTGCTATGGGGATGGCTTTTTTTTCCAGAGTGAGGTCACTGTGTAGCTGTAACTTTTCTTTCATTTGACGATCACGCAAGCCTATCACGAGTCTATCTCTGACTTGATCATCTGGGTCAGCATAGTTACACTGCTTCACTAAATGTTCAGAGCTCTTAACAAATTCTTCCACAGTTTCACCTTCATGCTGTGACCTTGAGTTCAACATCGAACGATCATGAATAACGTTCTGCTTAGGCAAAAATGTTCCGTGAACTTCCTTGTCATATGTCAAAGTCGGTGTCACTCTCCACTAGGTTACCATCTTCGTCAACTTCCCGCTTAAAAGTAGACATGATCTGTACTGCTTGCTTTGTTCCCATAGCATACAGAAGCGAGTCTCTTCGAACTTCACCATCTTCTTTATGCAGTTTCGTAGCTCGGCGAAAACGTAGAAACTCTTCGCTCCATACTTCCCAATCCGCTGCACGGAAAGAGAAACGTTGCAGGGGGATCGTGACGACACGTCGCCATTTCTTCTCTCGACTTACGATACACATCTTCTTCTTCTTTTTTTTCTTTCTTCTTCTTCTTCTTCTTCTTCTTCTTTGGTGTCCACTTCATCAAGTTGAAGATTCTGACACTATAGGAGGGGGGTTTCCGGATTTAATAATAGTTCAAATGCTGCCCGGATCATCAGCTTATGAAAATGGGGGGGGGGGGGGGGGGGGGGGGGGGGGGGGCCCACGATATTAGGCCTCCGAGGGAAAAGTCGGGGGAGGGGGAGGCGGGGGAGGGGCCTTACACTAGAGTGGGTGGGACGGACTAAGGTGAGGGATATAATAATTACGATGCTCGAACTGATCCGCAAGCAAAGTCAGTCAATCAAACTCAAGTCCCACACTTAACAGGCGTTAAAGTCATCACTTCTGACACCATGTCAGGTTGGCCGGGCGTGGATGCGATTCTGAACAACTATCAAGCCGGAGACTCCTTTTGTCTCGATGAGAATGTTACTCGTCGCTCCTAGATACACGGGGGACAACTCCTATTCCCAAGTTACAAAACGTTTACGGAGTTGCTTCCCTTTGACATCGACAACCGAAATGTACACTAACCGACAGCTGAAGCATAGCAGCTCCTACTTAACGCTGAGGTTGTGGTAAGACCAGCTGCTGTTCCTGGGAGTTTTCCAGCCATCACCGCACACCGTGCAGCAGGAACCTTCACGGAACAAGGCCTCTTACACCTACTCAGGGTGGATCTGGTAAAGAAGTCCATAGATCTTCCGATGACGTAAGTACCAGGTGTTGACGTCAAACAAAAAAACACTCTGGTACAACGCGATTCGAAAAACGAAAAGAACAGGAGAGTATGCCTGAAGTTTTGATTCTGCATGACTCGGTGCTGAATCATGTACATGGGGGCAGATTGGGGAGGTCGTACCATTCCAAAGCCTCCATGAAAAAGAACTCTACTCAGACCGACGCAGAATTCCCTGAAAGCTGTCAGCTCCAACTCAAGAAATATAGATGTTGTTGTCATACACTCTGGAATCAACGACAGGAAATCTAAAGACAGCATGGAATTAAGCGAGTCATTTGCTACTACTTTGAAGGAAGCTGCCAAGAAAAAAAAAAAACAACAAAAAACTAAAACACAGTTTGTAGTAAGCAATGTCACCTCTGTGAAAGACCAGACGCTGGAGGCAAAAGAGAGTTATTCAATGCTACTGTTGGAGGTTAGAACTAATGAAAATATTTTTGATATATTCCAATGGAACTGTCGTTCCTTGCTAAAAAAAAAAAAAATTAGATTGTTTAGTTCAACATCTTGCACAACACGATCACAAGATTCTGTCTTTTCAGTCCTTGAATGTTAAAGAAGAAAAGCTTCCAAAGATAGACAATTACTATTATCCACCAATCCATCAAAAGGATGATACCACTGGAAAAGTCTCTACGGCTATTTATGTACGTGAGGGGGTTTCTTACACTCTTTGCCCCAGTCCTGCACCATCTGATATACCTAACTTAAATTCTTGTGCTGTTACAGTCGGATTCAATTCTTCACTGTTAACCATAGTTTCTGTCTACCTACCCCTTGGTCCAAATGAGCAGAACACTGAATGGATCCGTATGCTACAAGCAGAACAAAAAAAAAATTCTTAATCACGGGTGACTTTAATGCTCACTCACCTTTCTGGGAGAAGGAATGTCAAACAGTTACAAGCATCCGTTTTCGTTGAAAATCTTGTGGATTCCTCCCTCTGTCTTCTAAATGATAGGCGAATCACACGCATACTCAATAATCCCAATCACAGAGCCACCGCCATTGACTCAACACTGTTGTCACCTGAAGTAACACCCTTTCGTACCTGGAACCTAATAGATGATCCTCTGAACAGTGACCATATACCACTTGTGACCAGGTTTGAACTTGATCAACCATCAGTTACAGACTCAACAGAAGACAAGGTTCCAAAATATAATTACAAACATGCTGACTGGAGCAAATCTACAAACATATTGCTTTCTTATGATGGGTTGGAAACTTCTGATCAGGATGTTGACACCTTATACATGATGTTTATTAAAGCTGTTCTGCATGCCGCTGACGAATCCATTCCGAAGTATAAGTCAGTAACATAATAAAAAAAGCATGTCGGTAACATTTGGTGGAATGAAGCTGGCCAGAGAGCAAAAGACGAGAAAAAGTTAAATTTTAATGCTTATCTGAAGCCCCAATCTATTGAAAATCATGTGGAAATGAAAAGAAGCCAAAAATGAATGTAACAGGGTAACACATGAAACAAAAAAAAGAATACTGGTCATCTTTTTTTTGTAAAAATGAAGCTTCAAATTATAAAGATCTTCAGAAAGTACGGGAAAAGCTGAAAACAACGAAGAATGGCGCAATATTGCCACAGTATCTAATACAATGGCCTCATTGTGATCTGCCAACTAATTACGAAAAAGCTGAAGCCTTCGCAGACATGTTTGCAAATAACAGCCGCAGCGATTGACTATCAGACAAAGATAGAAAGTACAGAGAAGAACGTGAGTTACATCCTCGTGATAAAGAGTCGGAACAGACCAGAAATCTATCTATTAATGCTGCAACTACGATGGAAGAATTAAAAGAATATACCTCTAATCTCGGCAGCAAGGAAACATTAGTTGGGCTGGATGGAATTTCTAACGAAATGTTAGGTCATTTATCACTTAATGTGCTGAACATTTTACATTTTGTTTTAAGAAAAAAAAAAGGCTGGGACAGTGGTCAACCACCAAATATGTGGAAACAATCAATTGTTGTACCCATTCACAAATAGCAAAAGCCCCGAAATGATGAAAACAGCTATAGACCAATTGCGTTAACGTCACATACATGTAAACTTATGGAGAGAATTATATTAAGGAGGCTTGATTATTATTGTGAAAAGTGTAAGGTTATTCCAATTAATCAGGCAGGCTTTAGAAGAGGTAAATAAACCATTGACCACCTGAGAAAACTAGTCAAATTAAGCAACAGTTTGCCAGACGAAAGAATGTTCCTGCTACGTTTTTTTTGACGTCAAAAAGGCTTACGACCAAGTGTGGCACAATCGACTAGGCCTACTGAAAAAGTTTACGAAAAGTTGTGTATTGTAGGTAATATGCTTGATTATATCAAAAGCTTTCTTCTTAATCGATCAATACAGACTAGGATTGGGAACACGTACTCCAGTACTAGATCTTTTCAAGTGGGCATTCCTCAGGGATCAATGATTGCCCCTATTTTGTTCAATATTTATATATACGATCTTCTAGTATAGGAGGTTATCGAAAATTGCGGTTTAGTTCAATATGCCGACGACATTTGACTATGGATGAAAGTATCAATGAAAAGAAAAGCCCCAACCAGAGCTCTGAATTACACCAAGAAGTTATACCAACACGAACTCGACAAAGTAAGTAAACACATGACTGAAAAACGGTCCTTCATTATCTTTTGAAAAAAAACAAAACCAACATGATGCTTTTTAATTCAGGATATAACCCTGAAAAACTTCCGGTATTTCCTATCCATGGCTCATACGATCTACTCAAACAACTAAGTTTTTTGGGTGTTGATCTTAAGTCAAAACTTTCCTGGACTAGCCATATTGAGCGTATACTAACTAAATCAAGGACGAGTTTAAACTTCTTAAAAATCGTTAACAAACAAAAAAGTGGGGACAGGATACAAAGATATTAACATTACTGTGAACGTCACGTGTGCGTTCCAAACTGACGTATGCCCAGGAGGTATTTTTCAGTGCTCCACAACATCTGCTGACTAAAATACAAAGTGTTGACGGCAAAGCCGATAAACTTTCCCTAGGAGTACCATTTCATGCATCAAATTTAGGAACCTATAAAGAAGCAGGTGCTTTACGTCTTGATGAGTTAAGAGCTCTTGGTGCTGCCAAATATGTTTTACGAAGTAGAAATGCTCGCAAAACATAACGTCAGACCTTATTAATATTGGTCGCAAATATCTAACTTGAATCGCTCCCCCCCCCCCCCCCCCCCCCCTCCCCCGCGCCCTCGGGCAAGTTGATACCCTATATGTTTATATCCCTCATTGTTTTTAGTGCAGTCGCTGTTTGCATGTAAATTCAGTCACGGAAGGTATTTGTTTGTTTTTCAAAAACGCGCAGGACAATGAACAGCATGAGTCACACATGGAAAGCTGAAACGCATCCAGCACACACACACACATACACACACACACACACGCACACACACACACACACACACACACACACACACACACACACACACACACACACACACAAATCATTGGAATGGAGCGGTGTGTCTAACTTGATTTTGTCAGGCGTGTGCATACGTGACAGAGAGGACGACCCGATGTTGCGGAGATCAATAGCAGCAGACGTGTGTCACGAAGGTCCAGTACAACGTTTACAGGGACGGAGTCCATGGATCAATATCAAAGCATTTTTTTCTCACTGCGAACGTCTGTTTGCTGTTTGATTAATAAATAAAAAAAAAAAACTTGCAATAACTACACATTCTTTGTTCCAATGGCAGGCAGCCGAGTCTTCGAGACAAAGAGCACGCGCGCCAGAACACGGTGAAACGTCGCCATGTCTGCAGGCGATGGTGTTCAGTAGTGACTCCACGCATGTGAACGCTCCCGTGGAGGTTCTGGCGTGTCACCTCCAGTGGCCATTACAGAATGGCATCTGCCAGGGAGCAGTTATGTCCCTTCACGTGTTAATGGAATGCCCTGTGCGTGCCTGCACCCTATGTGAACAAAGCGCAGGCTTCCAAGGGTGGTGCAGGATAGCTCCCAGCTGGTTTGTTCGGCAGTTGAGGACAGTACTTCTCTGGGTCCTACCCACACCTTCGGGTGTATCTTTTCGTTCTCGATGGCCAAGTTCTTTTTACCACGTCAGTTCCAGCTGGACGCCCGAACACAGCATTCCGAAGGCGTACGGACTTTACCGAAGTCTCAAGGGAGGCTACCGACTGACTTCTTGATGCGATCACGCGTGGACGGCGAGCGGGATTCTCCTTCCTCAAGTTCGCCACAATTTCAGACTTTAAGATGTTTCTTTCTCTACTGGCGAAAAACTATCGCTGTCTAATTCTTCTGCACCATCGATGAAGTATTCTGTGAAGAGAGGGAGTACTCCTTCAGTCTGAGGGATATTTGTTGCAATATTTGACGCAAAAGGTCTGAATGTGAAATTCGCTTCTCACTTTGTCGGTCCTGAATAAAATTGGGTAAAACACTTACCCTTAGATAGAACGTCTCACCTTTTATTTTGTTAGCTGTGGCTATTCTTCACCTTCTTTTCCCATCTTCACGCGTTCATTCAATTTAACAAGTGTGATCTATCCATAGATAAGAACAGAATAAACGTGCGACTATCGTACTCATCTGTACGAGCTCACCACTCTGCCTTCAAAGTATCCGCGCACAATGCGGACGAAGTTTTTGATCGGGATCGGCCGACTTCGTGTCCACTCGGACGGGCTCGGCAATTGTCGGAATAGCTCGTTTCCGTGGTCCAGCTGGAACTGACGAGGTAAAAAAACAAACAAAACAAAACAAAAAAAAAAACAAAAAAAAAAAAAAACCCTAGGGCGATGGTATTGGCAGTACTGACCCCCCGCTTACTTCGCACTGTCGATTCATCATTCGTCTGGTGGCCTCTTCACGTGTAACTCTTCGTCCTTTGTTTCGTATGGCTCGTTCAGTAATACTTTCGGTCAGAACAGTCTGTTAGATGCTGAGAAAGGACGGGCTGAAACACCGAAAGGGAATCCCTTTGCGTCCCAGTCGCGCTTTGAAATACACCAGAAAGCCTACCAGTACAGTGTTCGGATTCTACAGCCTGTGGTAGACCCGCTTCGCTAGAATGCGTGTCTGTAAGGTCTTGTATGAAAGTCAGTTTTGTTGTTTTTATTTGTTGGTTGGTTGCTTTTCTTAAAAAAAAAACATTTTCTGGGTAGTTTTGTAGAAAAGAATTTCCCTATGCTATCTCTAGAGTTCCCTCAATGTGTGTGTGTGAATGAATAAACTCATACACACATACAAAACATGTGAGTGCGCATGCGTATACGAATTCCTTCCTCTCCCTGCACACACACACACACACACACACACACACACACACACACACACACACACACACACACACACAAACACACACACTGACTGACCGAAACCAATTTCTTGTCAGATTAACTCAAGGTTGTACTGACAACACACACACACACACACACACACACACACACACACACACACACACACACACACACACACACACACACACACACACACACACACACACACACACGCACGCACACTAACTCACCAGCGTGCGCGAGATGAAAAAAAAAAAGTTTATTCGGTACATTCCACGTGCCACTCTGATGACATCGAAGTAAATATTCCCCTAGCCTTGCTATATAACAACAACAATGACAATGACAACGACAATAACAACAACAATAACAACAGCACAATTGCAACAAGAAAAGAAGACTAAAAGAAATAAACAAACTAACCAAAAAAGTACAAAAACACACACACACACACACACACAACACACACACACACACACACACACACACACACACACACACACTATCTCATCTTTCAAACACACACACACACACACACACACACACACACACACACACACACACACACACACACACACACAGAGACAGAGAGAGAGAGAGAGAGAGAGAGAGAGAGAGAGAGAGAGAGAGACGCTTCAGACACGTTTTTATTGACAATGGCCAGCATAGCCTTTATGCCAAAGGGATGTACATTAATGCAAAGAAACATAAGGTAAGGTAAGGTAATGTTGCTTATAGCCCAGCCGGCCGCAAAGGAACAACAGCAACGACAACGACAACAACAACAACACAACAACAAACCACCATTCACATCTCTTTAAAATACACCTTCAAAAAACGCAGCAGAAACTTCGTTAAAAATCTTTATTCTGTAAAATCTTAATTTAGATGAAATCTATCAATCTCTTTCAGAAATTCGAAGATCACATCACTGAACAAGGTTTTCATGGAGTCTGCTGTGAAGTGTCATGTCTCATATCGTGCAAGTCCGAACACTCGAAAAGAGACATTAAATGTAACAGATTACGTAAATGTTAATGTTAAGACTCGAACCCATGTAGAAGAAAAAGAAAATAATGATGTACTTCTTCATCACTCAAAATAATGTAATACAAGTGTGCCTCACACATATTCACTGAAATCAATCATTACTGCACGGTCCATCAATCATCACTGTCCGATTCAACATTCTTCATGATAGTGAAGAGTACAAAACCATTTTGAAATAAGGTCATCAAGCATGGGAAAATACACAGAAAGAAAAGCTTAACGTTTAGTAGGTTCTTACCGAACATTTCTTTTTCCTGACATTAGGTGCCCCTGCAAACATACTGAGCCAGTAGAGTTAATATCCTTTTGTTGTCTGAGGAGGACAACAGGTTATGATTTTCTGTCGCAATATAATATTGAACAGTTGAGACTTCTCTCTGATATCGTATTAAGCTCCACAATAGAATCTAAAGTAATCTTCATTTTTCTCTCACACCATCTGTACACATTACACAAAATCATCCACAGTACCCTTGGGATTAAACCATCTTTTGTTTGCATTTAGTCCAAGTGTCCTACTTCTGAATCTAACAAGCATATCCCTGCGCCATTTATTAGTAGCTACAGTCAGAACAAATTTTTCAGGTTTTAAGATACTTGTAAACGAATAGAACCAGGAACACTTCATACCATATTCCATCTTAGAATGCCAGTTTTGTTTATAACTGAGATGAGACGGTCTTAAAATTCCAGCATAAATGTTCTTTTCATCGCTGACCCCCCTGACTGAGCCATACCACACCAAATCCGTTTACTGTCAACACCTGCTTTATAGTAGCAATCCAGTCATGCTTTCCTAACTCAAACTGATGTGGTAACACATCATGTGCTTATCTCCCTAATGTTTTCAACCAGTAGGCTCGCTGGATTTCTTCATCTTTGTAACAGTCCTCTCTAAATGAAAATCTACCAAGACATTCATTTTTACGATTTATAACTCAAACACGATATTACGTTCTTAATAATGCACGTGGTACTTTTCGGGAGAGTCGAATGACACAGGTATAACGTCACTGGGCAGTATGAATTGGACAAAGCGACAAAGCAGGTGTTTGACAGTAAACGGATTTGGTGTAGTATGGCTCAGTCAGGGGGTTGGCGATGAAAGAACATTTATGCTAGAATTTAAAGACCGTCTCATCTCAGTTATAAACAAAACTGGCATTCTAAGACACAAAACAGACACGACAACTGAATTCCACTTACAGAGGTATCCAGCCAGGATACCAATAGTCCCGTCCACTCGGGTGGAAGAGTTTCGCGAAATGAGAGCCAGGTTTAATAAAATCCTTCATGTATACTATCGTTCCCGAGTTGAGGTAACCGACCCACCACGAGAATGTCCCGAACGTCAGGACCACGTGATCCATGGCCGTCAACACCAGCATGTCCACGACAGCCCTGTTGTTCTCCAAGTAATGCACGCGGTAGCCTTTCGGGAAATTCTCCTTGCACCATTGCAGGCCATCAGAGGCGACGATGAACACACAGTCGTGGTACGAATCTGAGAAGTACGCCAAAGACTGTTGATATATGCTGGAGATGCCACTGGGTATCCTAACCCTTTTGGGAAAAAGGAGTCGTGTTGTCCCCCCGCCGAACGTGAACTCCTACGAGCGTAGACGAAGGGTATCGTTTTCCTCAATTCCGCGGCTTTGGCTTTGGAGTTCTGTTGGATGTTGTCGTTGAACGTGATGGCTTCGCGAATCTGGGCTCTGTATTTGTCAAAGTATCTGTACGACTGCAGGAACCTGCCTATCCGGTAGTCATAGTTAGGGTCCAGTCGGGTGAAATTCTCGTTGTACTTGCAGCACGTTTTTTTCCTTCATCTCCTTAGCCTTTCGGCAGCGTTCTTCCAGCTCGGGGGAAGGGAACAGTGTGGCAGAACCCCCGCTGAAGTTCTTCAGAATGTGCTGGAGATATCCTTTCAGAAACACAGCCGTGCGATTGGAAGCCACAGACCAGTCCTAGTGTACTAGCATACTGAAAGAGCTGGTTCCCCAGACGTGCGTGAGGATACACGCAAAGCAGTTTGGGAGGAGCGTTGTCTTTGGCAGTGTCATTCCGAACTGCTGTTGATGCTGAGCTGGGCGCTGGTCCCGGTCCTGAGCTGTTGAACGACAGGGGATGTTGTGGGAGGGAGCTTTTCACGGAAGAGTTTCTGTCTTCCTCCCGCAAGGTCTGTGCTCCTTCAGAAGTCAGGATGTTCGGATTCAGAACAGAGCGTTCGGTGGATTCTTCGGTTTCGTCACTGGTCTGGCCATGGGCGTTGACTGGGTGGACTTTGAGGTAAATCCACAGAGATAAGATACACACGAGGATAAGAATCAGCTCTGAAATTAGAAACAGACCAAACAGAAGGCGATCATCATGTAGGGCAATCAAAGGGAATTCACTCTGTACATTGCATGTCAACAGGGCTGTGTCAACAAGCATTTTGCACATTGCCCAACAGGGCTGTGTCAGCAAGCATCTGTACATTGTCTTTAAACAGGGCTGTGTCAGCAAGCATCTGTACATTGCCTTTAAACAGGGCTGTGTCAGCAAACATCTGTACATTGTATGTCAACAGGGCTGTGTCAGCAAGCATCTGTACATTGTATGTCAACAGGGCTGTGTCAGCAAGCATCTGTACATTGTATGTCACCAGGGCTGTGTCAGCAAGCATCTGTACATTGTATGTCAACAGGGCTGTGTCAGCAAGCATCTGTACATTGTATGTCAAGAGGGCTGTGTCAGCAAGCATTTGTACATTGTATGTCAACAGGGCTGTGTCAGCAAGCACGTGTACATTGTATGTCAACAGGGCGGCGTCAGCAAGCATTTGTACATTACATGTCAACGGGGGCTGTGTGTCAGCAAGCATTTGTACATTGTATGTCAAGAGGGCTGTGTCAGCAAGCATTTGTACATTACATGTCAACGGGGCTGTGTCAGCAAGCATCTGTACATTGTATGTCAACAGGGCTGTGCCAGCAAGCATCTGTACATTACATGTCAACAGGGCTGTGCCAGCAAGCATGTGTACAGGAGTGGAATGGGAAGGGGTGAAAGAGAGAATAGGCTGAAGAGAAAGAGGGGTGGAGGAGAGAGGAAGAAGGAAGAAGTGAAAAAAAAACCCCTCTGTCATGTTCATGTTAACCAGCGAGAACAAGAGAGATGGTGTGGAGTTGTGTTTTGAGACGACGTAGTGGAGCTGTGACCGATCAGTACTGTCTTCATTTTAAGTCAGATACTAAACTCGAAACGGAATACAAAGCAACGCTTACTTCGATACACAGTGCTAAACACACGCGTGAATTTCAGACATCAGTCAACAGACATAGAGACTGTACGAAACAATGCTACTACATGCCTGTCGGAGAGGGGATGGCAAAGGGAATAGGAGAGAGGAGATGCGGAGCACAGAGACAAATGGCTCACTGTAGGGGAGTGACAAAGGGAAAAGGAGAAATGAAAATATGAGTAGGGTTATGGTAAAATGAAAAGGAGAAGTGAAACCCTTGGTAGGGGCGTGGTAAAATGAAAAGGAGAAATGAAAATATGGGTAGGGCTATGGTAAAATGAAAAGGAGAAGTGAAACCCTTGGTAGGGGCGTGGTAAAATGAAAAGGAGAAATGAAATATGGGTAGGGCTATGGTAAAATGAAAAGGAGAGTGAAACCATTGGTAGGGGCGTGGTAAAATGAAAAGGAGAAATGAAAATATGGGTAGGGCTATGGTAAAATGAAAAGGAGAAGTGAAACCCTTGGTAGGGGCGTGGTAAAATGAAAAGGAGAAATGAAAATATGGGTAGGGCTATGGTAAAATGAAAAGGAGAAGTGAAACCCTTGGTAGGGGCGTGGTAAAATGAAAAGGAGAAATGAAAATATGGGTAGGGCTATGGTAAAATGAAAAGGAGAAGTGAAACCCTTGGTAGGGGCGTGGTAAAATGAAAAGGAGAAATGAAAATATGGGTAGGGCTATGGTAAAATGAAAAAGGAGAAGTGAAACCCTTGGTAGGGGCGTGGTAAAATGAAAAGGAGAAATGAAAATATGGGTAGGGCTATGGTAAAATGAAAAGGAGAAGTGAAACCCTTGGTAGGGGCGTGGTAAAATGAAAAGGAGAAATGAAAATATGGGTAGGGCTATGGTAAAATGAAAAGGAGAAGTGAAACCCTTGGTAGGGGCGTGGTAAAATGAAAAGGAGAAATGAAAATATGGGTAGGGCTATGGTAAAATGAAAAGGAGAAGTGAAACCATTGGTAGGGGCGTGGTAAAATGAAAAGGAGACATAACAATATTGGTAGGCGAGTGGTAAAATGAAAACGAGAAATGAAAATATGGGTAGAGTTATGGCAAAACGAAAAGGAGAAATTAAAAAAAAAAGTTGTAAGGGAGTGGCAATGTGAAAATGAGAATGTCACAGAGAGAAGAGAGAGAGAGAGAGAGAGAGAGAGAGAGAGAGAGAGAGAGAGAGAGAGAGAGACAGACAGACAGACAGACACACACACACACACAGACAGACGCAACTCAGACAAAACGTGGAAAAAGTCATCAACTGTATCTCTTTCACCACAAACTACGCGCAGCATCACGTAGACAAGTCTCACTCCTGCCAACAAGAGAGACAGACACAAACCGGCTATATTGGCCCGGAAAGGTTGTGAGCAACACCCAGAAAGGGGCATCAAAAGTAACCAGGAGGAGACTCGCTGACACAGTCCCCGCTCTCCCACTAGAGGGGTTCTTGGCAGCAGCAGGAATCTTCATGACAGAAGGCGTGAGGGTACAGAACAGGACCAGGCCAATGATGTAACATGCAGGCTGATCTCTAGGATGATAGAGGAGGGAAGGGCGCCGTACTGTCCTTGCCTTGTGGCTGATGACGTTGTTCTCAACCAGCGTGTGTGTGTGTGTGTGTGTGTGTGTGTGTGTGTGTGTGTGTGTGTGTGTGTGTGTGTGTGTGTGTGTGTGTGTGTGTGTGTGTGTGTGTGTGTGTGTGTGTATGTGAGTGATTGTGTGAGTTTGTGTGTGTGTGTGCGTGCGTGCGTGTGTGTGTGTGTGTGTGTGTGTGTGTGTGTGTGTGTGTGTGTGTGTGTGTGTGTGTGTGTGTGTGTGTGTGTGTTTGAGTGAGTGAGTGAGTGAGTGAGTGAGAGAGAGAGAGTGGTGTGTGTGTGTGTGCGTGTGTGTTTAATGTCCTAAATGTGTTTTGACAACGCATTTACATTTACAATATACTGGAATTCATTTATTCATTTATTTCATCCCATTGTTTATTATTTATTCATTTGTTTGTGTATTTATCTATCCACTTATTCACTCACTGGAATCATTGGGTTAGTGGGGCAGAGGAAAGCTTCTAAATCTCTTGAACCTGTCCATACCAACAGCCGAAAAGGATTCGTAGAGAATAAAGTAATAAATGAGTCACAAGGCACATAAGCGCATCATCTACTAGATAGAAAAATAAATAGAAACTAACGAACCTACAAACTAACAAACAAATCAGCAAAAACAAACAAACAAACAAACCCAAACAAACAAACCCAAACAAACAAACAAACCTGACTGACCAACCAACCAAGTAATAACCAACTAGCGAACTAACTAACAGCCAGCTAACTAGCTAAGTAGCTGCGCAGCCAGCTCATTAGCTAACTGAATAAATAAACAAGTAAGTAAGAGTAACTAACCTACTAATTAACAAACAAAGAAACGGAAACTAAAGTAAGTAAGTAAGTAAGTAAGTACCCACATACTAGCTGACTTTAGCTGACTTATTAACGTACCAACCATCAAACTAACCAGCAAGGTAGCTAATTAACTATTTAATATATTTACTGAATAAATACATAACAAATAAACAAATGAACGAATGAATAAATAAATGAATGAATAAATACATAAATGAATAAATATATAATATAGATAATGAATAAATAAACAAACAAACAAACAAAAACAAATAAACAAACAAACAAATCATTAATTAAATGAAGAAATACATGTCGGCAAATCTCCCACTCACTCTTCTTGCTCAGGTAGTGATGGACATGTTGATCCAGCTCCCAAACCTCACCCATGCAGAAGTGCAACGTGTTGGGCGAATGTTAGGCCACACACACACACACACACACACACACACACACACACACACACACACACACACACACACACACGGGCACACGCACACGCACGCGCACGTGCACGCGCACCCGCACAGGCACACGCACACGCACGCGCACGCGCACATACGTGCGCACGCACGCACACGCACACACACACAGGTTGTAGAGGAAAGGGTGGGGAGGGGTGTGGGGTGTGTGTGTGAGGGGATGAGGAGGAGGTTGTAGAGGAAAGGGTGGGGAAGGAGGGTGGTGGGGGATGGGGGGAAGGAGGAAGGAGGTTGTAGGGGAAAGGGTGGGGAAGGGGGTGGTGGGGGGATGGAGGGGGAGGAGGAAGGAGGTTGTAGGGGAAAGGGTGGGGAAGGAGGGTGGTGGGGGATGAGGGAGGAGGAAGGAGGTTGTAGAGGAAAGGGTGGTGAGGGGTGGTGGGGGAATGGGGGGTGGGGTGGAAGAAGGAGGTTGTAGAAGAGGGTGGGGAGGGGGCTGGGGGGAAATGGGGGGGGGGGGGGGGGGTGGGGGGAGGGGTGGGGTGGGGAGGGGGGGGGGGGGGGGGGGGGGGGGGGGGGGTGGGGGGGGGGCTGGGGTGGGGGGGGGGGGGGGGGGGGGGGGGGGGAGGTAGGGGGAGCGGCAACACGTCTTTCATTTCATTGCCTGTCAATGATGACAACTTCGATAGGCTCCCTTTGGCGTTTTCTCCCGGGCTTTTTTTTTTTTTTTTTTTTTTTAAAAACCTTCCACGCCAGAAACAAGCTCTGATTTCTTTCTTTCATACACACACACACACACACACACACACACACACACACACACACACACACACAACAACACACACACACACACACAAACACACATGCACGCACGCACGCACGCACGCACACACACACACACACACACACACACACACACACACACGCGCGCGCACACGCACGACACACACACACCACACACACACACACACACACACACACACGGGCACACACACCACACTAACACATACACATACACAGGCAGACAGACACACAGACACACGCACGCACGAACGCACACACAGATACCACACTGACACACAAAACACATACAGAGACAGACAGACAGACAGACAGACAGACAGATAGACAGACACACATACACACATGCATACGTACGCACGCACGCAGGCA
>JADBJO010005230.1:160000-165000 GCA_016801955.1 Conus betulinus
CTGCGTGCGCGAATGTTGTGTGTGTGTGTGTGTGTGTGTGTGTGTGTGTGTGTGTGTGTGTGTGTGCATGTGTGTGCGCGCGCACGCGTGCGCGTTTGTGTGTATGTGCGCGTATGCTTATGTGTGCGTGTGTATGTGTGCGCGTGCGTGCGTGCGTGCGTGCGTGCGTGCGTGTGCGTGCGTGCGTGCGTGTGTGTGTGTGTGTGTGTGTGTGTGTGTGTGTGTGTGTGTGTGTGTGTGTGTGTTCAGGAATGGTGTGGTGTGGTATGGTATGGTGTGGTATGGTATGGTATTGTTTGAATAGTATGGTATAATATGGTATAAAGTAGTGTGGGTATACCATGGTATGATGTAGTGGTGTGATATAGCATGGTATGATATAGTATGGTATGGCATAGAGTGGTGTGGTATGGTATGGTTTAGTGTGGTATGACATAGTATGATATAGTATGGTATGGTATGGAGTGACGTGCTGTGGTATGGTATAGTAGATCTATGACATGCTTGGTGTAGCATGGTTTTGATGCGGTTTTGGTGTGGCATGGCATAATATGATGTGGTGTAAGTCTGATTCAGATTCAGATATGGTGGTATGGTGTAGTGTAGTCTGGTGTAATCGAATATGGATTAGTGCAGCAGGGTATGGTATGGGTGTGCTGTGATGTCATACGGTGTGTTAAAGTGTCGTACTGTGTGGCATGGTATGGTATACTGTATATACATACATCTATCTATCTATCTATCTGTCTATCTGTCTATATCTATCTATCTATCTATCTATCTATCTATCTATCTATCTATGATGTATCTATCTATCTATCTATCTATGATGTATCTATATCTATCTATCTATCTATCTATCTATCTATCTATCTATCTATCTATCTATCTATCTATCTATCTGAAGACAGACAGACAGTAATCCCCAGCTTAGAGAGCAGGAGCAACATGAGAGATGAGAGAGAGAGAGAGAGAGAGAGAGAGAGAGAGAGAGAGAGAGAGAGAGAGAGAACAAAAGATATAGAACAGGGGAGGTCACGCTGACTCTGTCTACAGGGAGGGGCCGAGGAAGGCTCTTGCTTACGCAGACAAAACAAGTGGCTCACAATTTGTCTCACTATTTCAATTTTGTCTCACTGAACAATTTCAATTCAACAATCAACCGCTGGTTTATTTAACAGAGCACAACAATGAATTTTGAGTCAAAAGGTTTTCAAAACCGAAATTAAGGTTAACATCAAACATTGAATAAATCATCAAAAAGAGTTCAGCCCAACCATAAGCATCATCCCATCCCTGAGGTTCCGCAGGTATATCGAGGTGGGTAGCAGAGTACTGGCAGTTGCAGACTAGACCAGGGACAACTTTGGGCGCAGGGTAAATGAGGGTAATTGGGCAAGATTGGAGGGAGGCAAGGGTAAGCTGGAAAATAAAATTGTGGGCAGAAAAAACGACGAAGTCGAAGAAAAAGGACGGGCCCCTGGGAATCTCACATAACACAATCCATTAGCCTTTCTAGGACGAAGAAATCGGCTATTAAAAACTACAAACAAGAGCAAACACTGCGGAACATAAAAGAACACATCAATAAAAAACACATCAATCTTGGGACACACAACAAATATCCCAACAAATCGGCAATCTTAACCCACTAGTATGGAAGCATTATGCCTTTCACACACTCTTACAACTCTTCCATACATGAACATTCAAGCCCTTGTGCAGAAAAAAACCCAGCAAACATCCTAAAAATATCCCTACATCAGTGCAACAGCAATTCGTCTCCGCAAACTTCTAGCACTGAGAAAAGCTCAATTGTAGCAACACAACACATGCTAACAAAGCTAAACAACTCTCTTCTTCTTAGTTTCAAGGGTCATTCCATAAGAACAAAGGAATAAAAAGTTTTTTCCACTGGAACTAGGCCCTAACTGTACAAATCTTCTACTTAGTATAATGATTCAATGTCAGGAGTATTGGGCTAAATTATGAACCCTAGCCGAGGGCACACATTGTTAGTAATGACCCTTACAAGAAGGTGAGAAAAAATATACAGACTGAGGGAAATCAAAATGAGAAAGAAATTTAGACTGGTCGCTAAGATTAAACTCGTAGTTCTGTTCAACTTGAGAAAGGAGAGCACAAGAGAACTGAATAAGCATGACAGAAGAAATAAGTCTATTAATTTCTTTAACATGCCTAAATACTATTTCAAACAAGACAGCTACTAAATATCCTGTAAAATGGCCAGGATCCTTTCCCCAATTTCAAGATGTCTCCCAAAAGCACATGGTAAGCCCAACCGGTTCAACATACCAACTTGGACCAGTATCTAGACAAGCCCAATTCATGATATGATCAGTAACAACGTACAGGCTTAGTTTTAGTCTAATTTACTTATAATCTTACTACAGCTTACTAACCTTGAATTAAAAGACCACCCTGCCAACTTTGTTTTTCCCTCTTTGTTTTTTCCCTCTAGAGAGACAAGGTGTCTCCCCCTCTCTCCAGCCGGTCAAAATGTGCAGGAACTTGCTATGTCAAGGAACAGGAAATAGGATGTGGAACTTGTCAGGAAACAGGAAGTAAGTTGGGGAACTTGATTATCATTTCCCTAAATTAATTCATTTTCAACCCCCCCCAAAATAAGTACCTCCAGTAACTTTCCCAACAAGATTTTTGTATACAAAGAATAAAAATAGTGAACTAGAACCAAATCAAAACACATTATCTTCAATTCCACAACCTTCGTTGAACCACTCAAGGGGGACAACTCTTCAAAGGGAAACAAACTTCTTAACAAGAGACTAAAATTGCGGTTACTTCCCTTGAACTGTGCTTGTGTAGACCAGCCCTCTGTCATGCTGTCTACATATCTATCTATCTATCTATCTATCTATCTATCTATCTATCTATCTATCTATCTATCTATCTATCTATCTGTCTGTCTATCTAGTGTTGTCACTGGGGTCTATATTTTGCCCTACAGCTCAGACTCTGGATCATCAACAGCTAAAACAAAGATGTGGAAGAGAGGTGTCGTAAATTACGGATTGAAGAAATCTTCTGTCATCCTGATACCTTGGATGATAACCTGCCACCCAAGCTCTACAAGCCAACTGGTGACCTTCACCAGCAGGACGGGATAAGGCACTGGATGCGTACTGCAACATTTTACAAACCCGCACAGCCAGTTATCTACCAAAAAGACCACGGGACAACCTGAAAGTGAAAGAAAGACAAGCTCCGGGGGATCTCCTGAAAATGGTTATAAACAGAATCATCCGGATAAGTACAGCCGACAAAGGAGGAGCAGTAGTCGTACAGAACACAGTGACTATACCCAAGAGGCCTACAGACAGCTGGAGAAACACAACATATACGTACAGGTGAAACGGGATCCAATCACTGAGGTAGCCAAAACCTCTTATAAGATCATTCGACAACTCCACACGAAAAACTACATAGATCAAAATACGTACAAATGGGGCTGTCTGTGAGGAAAAGAAAATCAGAGCTCCAATATTTTACCATCTCCCCCCCAAATAAGACTCGACTCGTAAAGAACCCCCTGGCCGTCCTATTGTGTCTGGAGTCGGTGGGACCACCGAAAAACTGTCTAAACTAGTGGGCCACTGGTTGGCTGAGGTGGTTCACAGGCTACCAAGTTATGTTCAAGACTCTACCCACATGCTGAGAACCATTGAAGAGTGGAATAACATGTATGGTCCTTTCTGTGATGGGTTGCTGGACTCAGTAGATGTGGTAGGCCTATATACCAACATCCCCCATCATGACCTGATAAAAGCTCTTCAACACCACCTGCGACACGCTTTTCTACCTACCGCCCCACCAACCAGCAAATTCTCCTAGCAGTAGAACATATCCTGAACAACAATCTTTCATTTTGAAGACAAAATATATCAACCTCTTTATGGGTTGGCTGGAGGAAAAGCTATCTGAACAACAGCCCTGTGCCCATCCAGAGAGACCTGTGGAAACGTGTTATTGAAGACATCCTGCTCCTCTGGTTGAGATCTCTGACCTGGACCAGTTTCTACAATACGTTAACATCATACATCCCACCATCAAGTTTAACTCTAGTGTTTCTGCGACTACACTTCCCTTTCTAGACATTCTGCTGAAACTGGAAAATGGATACATACATACTGACCTGTACTGCAAGCCCACCGACGTCCACTCCTATCTTCATTTCAGCTCTGGTCACCCACACCACAGCAAACAGAACTTACCGTACAGCCTGTTTCTCCGCTTAAAACCTCTGTGCTCAAAACCAGATGATTTCGAAAAAACAATGTCTTCTTCTCAGTGAACAACTGCATGTCCGAGGATACAGTCAAAGATGCTTGACTACAGCTCAAGAGAAAGTACAACGCCAGCCAAGATGCTCCATCCTACAGTATAAACCAAAACGGCACACCCAACGCCCTCCTGTCATAATCACTCACCATCCAGCTAACCCACCTCTACGTCAATGCTACAGGAACTTCACCCCTGCTTACAGTCCAGTTCTAGACTTCAAAAGGCCATTCCTGTCCCACCCACACTTGGGAGAAAAGAAACAACAAGTCCCTAAGACATTTTCTCATGCCCTCTGCACTTCCCACCCGTCAGCTGGCCTCTTCACCACCCGGATGCTTTCCCTGTGGTAGAAAATGTGTGATCTGCCAAGAACACCTTGTAGAAACAGCCAGCTTCAGAAGTACAGTAACAGGAGAGTCGTTCACCATCCGACATCCCATGGACTGTTTAACTAGCAACATCAGCTATTTACTGTTTTGCAGCAAATGCCCACACAGCCAGTATGTTGGGGAAACTAAAAACTCATTAAAAAACCCGTTTTTTACCAGCACAGATCAAACATCAAAAGAACACTGGAACTTTAATAACCAGACATTTCCGCCAGATAATCACTCCCTTCAGGATCTAAGATGTGTAATTACAGAATCTTTTTCAGAGGACAATGATTACAAGCTCCG
>JADBJO010005231.1:17500-30000 GCA_016801955.1 Conus betulinus
GCTGTTATGAGTTGCATCCTGTAGTCTGATTTACCTCTGTTCAGGAGCAGTTATGTCCCTTGATATCTTAATGGAGTGTCCTGCGCGTGCCTGTACCCATCGTCAACACAGCGCAGGCCTCCAAGGGGGTGGTACAGGACTGCTCGAAGGGCAGGGGAAGGCAGTGCTTCTCTGGGTCCTCCCCAGCACCTTCGGGTGTTTCTTTTTCTTGATTGTGCCACATGGAATTTCTGTGACCAACGGCTGTTAAGATCGTTGGCAAACTCCTAAGATTTCGTGAGTATAGCTCCATTCGTTCATAAGACATGATGTTTTTCATTGAGTCACCGGGTCATGTAAGGCCCAGGAAGCATGGTATGGGTAGTCCAGCACATTCTTGCCATTTCTACGTTTGTCCTTCCCTGTCCTCATCCTCCCACAAACTGTACCGTTTCCCCTTTCATCAGCCTCTCCTCTCCCCCCCCCCCCCCCTGCCCCCCTTCACCCATCCCCCCCCCCCCCCCCAAAAAAAAAAAACATTCATCACCCCACTTGCCCACACCTTTATCCCTACCCCATCTCACCCCATAAAAAGATCCTATTCACAGGCTTCCCTCCTTCTTCCTCCTCCCCCCCCACCACCCCCACCACCACCACCACCACCACACAGACACACACACCTCCCTCTAACGCCCATCTGCACTTATATTAGCCCTCTTCACTTCAATGGTGTCTGTGTCTGAAAGCCTGTCTCAATGACAAACATGCGTCAGGGACGAATGTTGACGTCATTATGACCGAAGCACACATGACGTCTGATGTCATTCGAGACAGCCACTTCCCACTTTGCCATGATGAACGTCTGGGATCTCTCATTTTGGCAACCAGGTTACATTTCCCATGAACTGGTCTGCCTGTGATAATGATCTAACGCTACTGCTTTGAGGTGGCCTTACCAGCGTGAGTCACCAACAGCGATAGGCTTGATCTCCTCGTCCTATTCAGCCTTATTTGTCGAGATGAGACGCTTTATGGGGTTCTAAATTCACTACTATATGTATATAATGTGTGTGTGTGTGTGTGTGTGTGTGTGTGTGTGTGTGTGTGTGTGTGACACTGTATTGGCGGGGGTGTGTGCGTGTGATTCTCCGTTGGCGTGGTGTGTGTGTATCTGGGGTGGTGGTTGGTGGGGGAGGGGTGGTAGGATGTGTATATATATATATATATATATATATAGAGAGAGAGAGAGAGAGAGAGAGAGAAGAGAGAGAGAGAGAGACTGACACAAGATGGATAAATGAATTGAACAGGAATGCCTGAGCACAGTGCAAAGAGTGGAATATTTTTATGATATACTTGTTTTTGATTTATTGTAACATGTGAATTTTCATAGTGGCACCAGAAACAAATTTTCCTTGTATTCTATGAGGACAAATGAAATATCGTGTATCGTGTGTATCGTGTATATCTACATCTGCACGTCTGCTGGACAGAAATTGCAGTAAACAGTCTGATCCTGATAGAGTATAACTTGTAGAACTTGTATGTACTATTATTCAACATATTGTTTACTGGTGTATAAAGCAAAAAAAAAGTTTTGACTGGTCACATTTTTATCAGAAAAAGCGAGTTTTATAGCACTGAAACAATAGCTGACAACGGTAATTGTAGATTTACAGCCTTTACCACCAGCAGGTGACATCTTCACACAGGGGCTGGCTGAAAAGACTGTTGAAATGCACATTGTTCTGCCAGATATGCTTATACTAGTGTTGATTGCTAAGAAAAGACCAAAGCTCAAGTTTACCATGAACATACTCAGGCACAGACACAGACACACACACACACACACACACACACACACACACACACACACACACACACACACACACACACACACGCACACACACACACACACACACACACACACACACAACACACACACACACACACACACACACACACACACACACACATGAGAGAGGAAGACAGAGGGAGGAGAGAGAGAGAGAGAGAGAGAGAGAGAGTGTGTGTGTGTGTGTATGTGTGTGTGTGTGTGTGTGTGTGTGTGTGTGTGTGTGTGTGTGTGTGTGTGTGACACAGAGAGAGAGAGAGAGAGATAGAGAGAGAGAGAGAGACAGAGACAGAGAGACGGAGACAGAGACACGGAGAGAGACTGATTAATTGATTGACAAATAATATTTACTCCCATGCAAAAAAAAACAAGAAAATTTTTTTTTTCTTTTTTTTTCTTTTTTCATCTAGCCTTTTGCCAGCACAGGGATTATGGACCATTGGCCCATTTGAAGGGGAATGAACACAATCATTCACTTTTAAATATAAGAAACACATGATTTATCAGAAAAAACAAAAAACAACAATACAACAAGACTATCTAAGACGTCATTATTTCTCTAATCTTAAACGCCTTAAACAGAAACACACCTAAATTCCTAATAACCACTATTAGAGCTAAGTAATAACTGTAAACGAAACATACATGGGCGGCTATGATATTTCTGTGGGATAAAATTTTTTACGAATATCTTCTAAAGCTGGACAAAGGAAAATAAAGTGTAATTCATTTTCCTCACCTTGCATACACAATGGACATACCAAATCATTTTGTCTATGTTGTCTGTATCTTAAGTAATGGGTCCTTATGTCAGAAAAACCAACTCTGAATTTAGCAATTGATCTTTTCAGATGCATATCCAAATCAAACTTCAAATAAGGCTGAGTACAACGAAAACTAGAATAATTTCTGTACAAATCATAGCGTCCACTACTTTGTATATGATCGTCCCACATTTGCCATCTACAGTCAATCAGCCTTTGTCGGAAAAAAACACGAATAAACTGGCTTTGATTTCCGACACTCTGGGACAGCCAGACATCACCAAACCCATGCTTACACAGAAACAGACGTACATTTGAAAACCAGTTTGTTTTTCCCTTTACATCTAATTCGAACAACATTTCATAAGACTTACGAGGCAATCTATAATGTTCCATTTGTAAAAGCTTTAACCAATACCGAACACATCTAATGGCTGAACAAATAAACAGTGGATATCTATTGGTCCCCATATACCAAATCATTTGAAATACGCCTGTCAAGACCTAGAAACCTCTTCAAAGCAAATAAATGTACTGCCTCGCAATGAACAACAGCATTATCTAAACCCCCAATTTCAGCTCCATACATCAAAACCGGCTGTATTTGGGAATCAAATATTTTCAAAAATAGCTCAAAGCGAATTGTTATTCAAAGCAATCAGTCTTTTCATGACACATATACCAAAGCATTCTTTGCCCTACCTGCAAGATCTTTACAGGCAAAGGTAAAACTTAGGCGTGTAGAAAAATAGATCCCTAAATATTATATACATTCAGCACAGGTATAGTAATTCCGTTATACATCCATCTTTCCCTCGCCGCCAAATAACCTCCCTTTCGAAAACACCACAATGTTGCTTTTATTCATATTTACTTTCAACTCTAATGAAGAGGCAGCCCTGTTCAGATTATTTATCTGGCGCTGTAAGCCAACTATCGTTTCTGAAACCAAAAAACACACATCTGCTAATAATAGGATAAACAATTCTAAGACATCTTCCGAAAATCGTCCACCATGAAGGCCATTATTGATAACCTCAATGGTAAGCTCATTAATGAATATATAAAAAAAGTACCGGGCTGCAAACATCACCTTGCTTTACCCCCAGCAAAACAATTAATATAATCTGTCAGATTGGAACCACTTCTCACCCTAGTCTTAACAACTTTGTACATGGCTCTTATACAGCGAAATAATTTCCCCTTGATCCCATTTTTTAACAAGATAGTCCATAAAAGCTTTCTATTGATGGAGTCAAAGGCTTTTTCAAAGTCAATAAACGCAACATAAAATTTACGATTTAATGAAAATTGTTTCTGAACAAATGCAAGAAGAGTAAACATATGGTCAATAGTAGAGTAGCCCTTTTTGAACCCAGCCTGATGCTCTCCCGTGATATTATTACATTCAATCCATTCCTGCAATCTGTTGTTAACAACAGTACTATACACTTTACAGCTAACATCAACCAAAGAGATACCTCTGTAATTATTAGGGTTATCTACATCGCCTTTCTTGAACAAGGGCAAGGTTACAGACTCTGTCCAGTTTTTTCTGGGAGATGCCTTCATCAAAAATTCTATTGAACAGAACTAGTAAAAAAGTCAACAACTCGAGGTCCAGCATACTTCAACAATTCACCAATAATAGAATCAGGTCCTGCTGATTTGTTAGTTTTAATTTTCCGCATGCAAATATAATTTCTTCTTTAGAGATGGGACGATTGAAATGCTCGTCTTCTCTCCCTCATCGATAACAACAGAAAGCTCATCATCACTTAAAATATCTTTACCTAACAAATGTGTAAAGTGCTCATACCATGTATCCAGGGAATATTATTCTTAATGTATTTTCTTTTAAATGAAGCTCTTTTTAATGTTTTCCAAAACTCCTGTTGTGAAGGAAGATCTGATCAAGTTATCTAATAAGTTTTTATTGAACATTTTCTTCTTCTGCTTTTTTGAAGGTTTTTATATTCTCTTCTTGCAATGACATACTCACTTCTGTCACCATCGTCCAAAGTACGAAGCCATATTCTCAATAATTTTAGCGTTTTTCTTTTCATTACCAAACAATCGTTGTCAAACCAATCATCCTTTTTAGCACCGTTTCTTATTAGCACGACGTTTATCATACATTCAGCACTGTTTTTAATACAATCATTAAACAAATCTAAAGCTTTATTTACATCAACATTGATCAGTTCTAAAGCCTCATTTAATTTAGTGCACATTTCTGCTTTACACAAATTCTCTCTGTAAGTCAAAGCATACTCATCATTCCACACAAACTTATCAAATACTGTTGCCTCAACATTCTCCGTTGTTGATCTATCGCCACCTTTTGTTGTAAAATCAATGTGAAATTCACAGGTAAATGATCGGATTCGATACGCTCCGAAACAAACAAATAACATAAATCACAAAAAGTGAGAAAAAATCTTTAGATACGAGGAAATAATCATTAACGCTGCTCCCGCTGTCTGAAATGTATGTATAGCAACCATGACGGTCGCCCTGACATACACCATTCATAATATACAATCAAAAGCAACGCACAGATTTAACAATAACTTACCGTAATTATTCAATACATTATCATGAGAACGTCGATCTGTGCAAGGTGGCTGGCTTTTTGTTTGCAAACAGGAATCAAAAACATCAGTATACAAATCAGGAGAAAAATTTGCCGTCCTGCTGTTCAGATCGCCACACAGTACTATGTCAATGTCACCAAGAGAGCACAAGCAGTCAGCCAAACAGTCTTCCAACATAGAAATACCATTATCAACATTAAAAGAATTATAGAAAGGAGAACCTTCAGGCTGAATATACGTACAAACCAAAGCAATGTTTCTCTGTGTACCAAAAAGCGATTTTTTCAATTAAAAAGACACATACATTAGAGCAATGAACTTCTACATATGATACGAAGGGAACAAATTCTTGTTTTATCAAACAAACGAGTCCTCCAGATCTTCTCCCCTGATGACAGAGTTTTACAGCAGGTTTGATAAAGGCTTTATACCCAACAAACATGTCCATGCTACAAGTTTCAACGAACGTTTCTCCAAAGCATATAAAATCAAAACCACAGGCATAAGAAATAAATGCATTGTCAAAAACTTTTGAGAGTAAACCATTCACATTCCAAGAAAGAAGTTTGAATATTTTATTATTACATACAGGCACATTCAGACCCCGGTTGTCAATATCAATATGATCACTATCAAGTGCACCGTTTTCCATACACGCATTAATATCGCTATCTAAATCATCATATTTAGAAAAATCATCATTCAAACGGCTGTCGTTCAAACTGTCATACGAATTTAAGCGTGTACCAGTGCCATCGCTCACACCGTCCACAACACTGCCGTCAAAAGCACGTGCAAAGCGGCTACTGCCACGCGTGACAGGATCCGGAACGGCCAGTCTTTCCACCGGTGTCAAGGTATTCTTTCTCCCTCTTGAAAACAACTTCATCGTCGCGAGAGGGCCCGGCCAAAACCCTATTTCAACTCTTTTAGCTGACCAGAAGAGTCAAGCCCGAACCTCTTGCCATCAACAAGGAGATGGTCAAAGACCATCGCGGCTCTCTTACCGCTATTCCTTGCGTCTTTCAAATGAGGAGTGAGCTTACGTCTTATATCACGGACCCTACTTGTAAAATCTTCGCCGACAAAGACATTGGTTCCTTTCAACTTGGCCTTAGCTTTCAAAATATGTACCTTGTCCTTGTATGAGGAACATCTGGCAATGATGGGGGAGTCATGCTTTGCATTCAAACGATGCGCTCTGTCAAACTCGACCCCATTCACGCCCAACTTCTTAGCAGTCAAGTCCTTCAACATTCGTTCGCAGTCATCACTATTCTCATTCTCACTTCTGCTCAATCCATAAAACAATAAATTATTACGCTTCGAGCGCCCTTCTTCGAGATCATCTGCCTTCTTTTCTAGAAACTCAAGTCTGTCACCAAGTTCAGAGTTCACTCTCTGCAGATCATTGTTCTGGGAACGTAATTCCGCCACTTCCTCCCTAAGACCCTTCACTTCGTTCTGCAACGCAGCGTACTGTTCACCAAGGGTCTTCACATCTGTTTTTAACGTCATCCAACTTACTGTTCATGGCCTTGCTGGTCCTGTCCATCTCCAGAAGCTTGGTCATGATGTCGGCAGTGGTGGGTTCGGCGCTGGTCGGTCTGGATACAGGAGAGTCCGCAGAGGGGGCAGCACTCCTGTCCGCACTGGCACCACCACGTGTAGCGTATCCGAGCCGGGTCTGCTTTGCGTTGTCTGCCTTCACCGCTGGTGTAGGTCCGGGGTTCTGCTCCACATCTCCACATTGCAGTAACAGTCCGCCCCAAAACAACAAGACGAGGAGCAAACCTGCCCAGACACCGTCACTCCGCCGGCGTAGCGTCAAAATGGGTGACCTCATTTTCAATTTTTGCACAGTTCTCTTGTACATAAAATGCAGAAATATCTGCAGAAAACAACCACATCTTGCCCGGAAAGAGAGACCATCCAACGGCATGGAGAAGAGAAAAGGACAGTCATCAGTGACGGTCATGGAGCCCTCATCCAAGAAGAACAAGAAGACCTCAGACACAAACAGATACACAATGCATGTCGAGATCTCTTGAAAAAGCCAGAGCTTTCCGCGCTGAAGAGAAGATCAGAGGTTTCCCCTGAAGTTTCCCCGATTACATTGACAAAGGCTTCTATTCCGCCCTTGTGGGGGGGCCCACTGTCTCGATGGAAGAATAGCACAGAGCGAGTAAGACGACGTCATGGCATAAACAATAGTACAGTGGTCAATGCTCCCCAACGCTCTCACCCCCCACCCACCCACCCCCAATACAACTACGAACAAGCGTTCTTTTTAGGTCCTCTCGGAATCACAACACACAGACACACACACACACACACACACACACACACACACACACACACACACACACACACGCACGCACGCACACGCACACGCACACACACACACGCAATGATATATGCATGTGGATGGAAATAACTCTGAAAAAGAAAAACACCCAGCGTAGTACAAATTATGTAAAAAAAAAAAAAAAAGATGTATCAACGCGAGCTTGACAAGATGGGTGACTATATGAAGCTAAATGGGCCGAGTCTATCTTATGAAAAAACAAACATCATTCTCTTTAACGATGGCTCAAATCCAGATAGAATGCCTGTCTTTACTTTGGGAAATACAACTATTAAATATGTAGTAACACAGGTAAAATTTTGGGGAGTTCTTTTCACTTCAAAGTCAACATGGAACATACACATCGATAATTTACTAACTAAAGGAAGGAAAACCTTAAATTCAATAAAAAAAATAGTCTCTAATCAAAAAATGGGGACAAAAACTCATTTATATTTGTATCACTATGTAAACTTTAATGCGATCAAAGTTAACATATGCACAAGAAGTTGTTTTTCTTTTTTTAGCTCTCCAAAGTATTTGTTTAAAAAGCTTCAAAACATTGAATGTAAGGCATTAAAAGTAGCACTAGGTCTTCCAACATGCATCATCATCACTAACATATTTTGAGACTCAAATGCTTCCATTAGAAGAGTAGAGAGGATTAGCGTGTTGTAAATATGTCATTGAAACTTCAGCTATCAAAACATACATCAACTCTAACATAAAGGTTAGGTCAGATATTGACCTTCCTAAAAGAGCTAAATCGATATCCTCTCAAGTTACACTAGCAACATTCGCAACCAAAACTATAACCGACTCTGTCGTTTCTACAGATAAAGATTCAGTATCTGTCAGACCATCCTTTTTCCCAACACCAACATGGGAACTTCAAAAAAGCTTATTTTGATCTTGACCACACATTATAAAGAAAGAAGAAAAACATAAATATGCTAGCCGGTTATACTAAATGCCATATTGTAGAGAACTACGCGAGTCATTGAAAGGTATACACAGACGGTTCTTGTATAAGCAGTAAAACAGGGTGTGCCTTTCTAATCCCTGATTTGAAAATTGATAAATCGTTCTATATTGGATGACACAAGTCCATATTTACAGCATAACTAACAGCAATACTTATGGCCTTAAATTATTTGATCAACTTCCCTCAAACTATATTGCAGATTCTTTTGTGTGTAGATTCTAAATCCGTTTTGCAGGCATTACAAGCCTTACAACTGCACACCCGGCCAGAAATGATTATGGAAATTAGTTGCTTAATACACATGCTAATTGTAAGGGGTACCCAGATAACGTTTTGTGGGATACCATCTCACTGTTCTTTATACTATAACGAAAAGGTAGACAGGGCAGCTAAACATGGCGCTAAGTGTGGTTCTCAGTCTGAATACCTTCATTTTCCTCTTCCCTTGCACGAGCATTATGGCCTACTAAAGTCGCACATTTGGAATGTTTTCCAAAATGAAGTGAAACATCAAAACAACGAAGACCGTTTTAATATTCAAAATATAAAGATAACTTTATTACGACAAAAAAATTACTGTCCTTAATGTATAGATGGAAACTTGATGCTTTCCAAAAAAAAAGTCAAAAATATAGTTTGCATTCATGGATGCAAAATATCTCCTAGTCATATTCTTTCATGTCAAAGCTTGAAGATATTCATTCCAGTTTTATCGCAGAATAACTCGCTCAGTATATTCGATTCACCACCTTTGACCCATGACTTCTTTGTCTAGAGAACAGTCCCATTTTTCACTATTTAATAATCATTTTGTTTTAATGCGGATGGAGGAGGAGTAGAAGAGGAGATGGTGTGAGGGGAAAGGAGGGGGGGGGGGGGGGGGTGATGTTGTTGTTAATTTGTTGATTTTTTTTTTTTTTTTTTTGGCTATTATAAAAGTGTACCATATATTCTTCCTACATTCAAATACACGTACATTTTCACACCTAAGCATCCACATGTATACACACGTACATGAATATGTAGAACTCCATACAGTTTAGACATGCACAAGTCTTACTCTCTTACTCATGCACTTTTTTTTTTTTTTTTTTTCGTCTTATATCACGATTAGTGAAAGACGACGTTAAATAAATCACACACACACACCACACACACACACATCATAATGGAACATCAAGTGAAAATAAAAGAGAAATTAACATAAAAAAAATAATAATAATAACATAAACAATAATAAACTAACAAATAAAATTAGATAAAAATGAAAATAACAATAACGAAGGGGGAGAATGACACAAAGTACGTACCTAATTTTGAACACACACATACAAGCACGCACGCACGCACAGAGCAGAGAGACGAGAGAGAGAGAGAGAGAGAGAGAGAGAGAGAGAGAGAGAGAGAGAGAGAGAGAGAGAGAGAGGAGAGAGAGAGAGGAGAATGAGAGGGAGAGGGGCAACGTGGGGGGAGGGGGGGGAGAGGGAGGGGAGGAGAGAGAGAGAGGAGGGAGGGAGAGAGGAGAGAGGGGGGAGAGGAGAGAGAGCAAGTCACAACATGTATCATTTTTCGTAAGACATGAAAATACGTAGAAGGTATTTAGGGGTGAGATGGAATTGGGGAGGGGGGGGGGGGGGGGGGCAAAAAAAAAAAAAAAAAGGGGGGAGAGAGAGAGAGAGAGAGAGAGAGGAGAGAGAGAGAGAGAGAAGAGAAGGGAAACAACAGAAAACGGAAGGTAGGTGGAACAATTAGTATGTATAAAATCAGACGGTAAAATGAATTTGACAAAGTATGTACATAATTTGGAACACACACCCACGCACGTTCGCAGAGAGAGAGAGAGAGAGAGAGAGAGAGAGAGAGAGAGAGAGAGAGAGAGAGAGAGAGAGAGAGACAGACAGACAGACAGACACAGACAGACAGACAGACAGACAGACAGACAGAGAGAGAGAGAGAGAGAGAGAGAGAGAGTGAAAAAAGGGCACAACATATAATCATTTGTTTTAGCATGAAAATGCGTAGAAGGTATTTAGCAAAATGACATGGAGTTTGGAGGGGGAGAAAGAAGAAAAAAGAAAGAAAAAAAAAAAAAAAAAAAAAAAAAAAAAAAAAAAAAAAAAAAAAAAAAAGAGAGAGAGAGAGAGAGACAGAGACAGAGACAGAAAGACACAGAGAGAGATACGGAACTGGAGAGAATCAATGAATACATGAAACGGAAACCACTCATGGAAGATACATGTGCAATATAACACACGAAAGAGAGCTGACTAAAATGATGAAACAATACATATCATATTATGAGCAAAATCATTATAAGAAGATGAGAACCAGGAGAGCATGTACTTGAAGGCACTTGTGTGAGAGAGAGAGAGAGAGAGAGAGAGAGAGAGAGAGAGAGAGAGAGAGAGAGAGAGAGAGAGAGAGAGAGAGAGAGAGATGCATGAGCGAAAGGAGTGCAGGGAACGACGATAGGGAGAAGAGGCGAGAGTGGGTGTGGGAAAGAGCATGTTTAGAACAATCTACAATCAAAAAACAACAAGGAGATGTAAGACAATCGATTTTTTGAAGCACCAGGAAAAAAGAAAATAAAGCATAAATGGAGGGGGGCGGATGCATAATGATAGCCCAAGAGAGAGAGAGAGAGAGAGAGAGAGAGAGAGAGAGAGAGAGAGAGAGAGAGAGAGAGAGAGGGAGAGAGAAAGAGAGAACGAGAGGAGGGGATTGTGAGGGAGAGGAGTACTTGGACAAGAGGGGGAGAGAGGAAAGGAATGAAAGGGCCCTCGATGAGACACTTTCAAAAAAAAAAAAGAGGCGAGGGGGAGGGAGACTAGTGGAGATCAAATCCAAGAGAGAGAGGAAGGAGTGAAAAGAGAAGGAGAGACCTGAGGACGAAAGGCACCTCCCTCAACGGAGAGTATGGGCACACAGAGAGAACAAAGTGCAAAGAAGAAAGGGGACACACACAACAGAACAACACATGAGGGGAAGACCACAAAGAGGATGGACTCATGACCAACACACACAAGGATCAGAGAGATGATTGAGATCTTGAGAGCAGGACTGATCTCTTCCAGGAGCGAGAGGGAGGGAGAGGAGAGGAGAGGGGAGAACGAGCTAGGGAGGCAGAGAGAACGAAGACGGATCTGGAGAAAAGAGTCATTCTTAGGGGTTGCAAAGCTTGAGAAAGCGAAGACATTCGCAAGCGAAATGACGGGAGTGAAGCAGATGGAATGATGAAGAAGTCATCAGGATTGAACAATGAGAATGAACAGGAGGGAAAAGAGAGGAGAGAGAGAGGGAGGAGTGAAGCGAGATGACAGGAAAAAAAAAGAAGGGAACAGAGGAGAGAGGGGAGGAGCATAGAGAGAGGGAGAGAGAGAGAGGGAGATGTCATCCAGATAAGAGAGAGAGAGAGAGAGGGAGAGAGAGAGAGAGAGAGAGAGAGAGAGAGAGGAGAGAGAGAGTCGCAAGAGAGAGATAAAAGACAGCAACACAACATGACACAACACACACATAATGACAAGACACACAACAGATAGTACACAAACACACACACACACACACACACACACACACACACACACACACACACACACAACACACACACTCACATAAGACATACTTACGGATTTATGGCGGAGTATGCAAATACTGGCAGATGAGATGGTTTGAAATAATGGTGTTTGAAGGTTGATATGCATTGGTGTTGTTTGGTTGATTCAGGGAGCGAGTTCCATTGACAGGAACCTGAATATGTTAAACTGGATTTGAATAAGTCAATTCTAGGAACAGGGACATGAAGTTTAGGTAGAGTTCTTGAGGAATTTATCGAGAATCTGTGAACTAATGTGGTGGGGTGCCTTCCCAGACACAATCCTGTGCATTACGATCCCTTTGTTGTATTCTAATCTCAGACTTAAGGGGGGGAGAACCTGAATCTTTTTATAGTCCGAGTCCAGAAGACTACTGGTTT
>JADBJO010005231.1:37500-42500 GCA_016801955.1 Conus betulinus
TTTTTTTTTTTTTAAAAGATCAAAATATATCACTTGAATGGAAAAAGTCTTTCAGCTTACTCTGTGTTTTTGCTTCGTCCCGGAAGAATCTTCTTATAAAGTGTGTGTGTGTGTGTGTGTGTGTGTGTGTGTGTGTGTGTGTGTGTGTGTGTGTGTGTGTGTGTCTATCTTTTTATTTCTGTGAGATATCTGCCTTGGGCTTGGGGGGGGAGGGGGGGGGGAGTTTCTGGACTGATGACAATTTTTATCTGAGCTGATGCTCTCTCTCTCTCTCTCTCTCTCTCTCTCTCTCTCTCTCTCTCTCTCTCTCTCTCTCTCTCTGTCCTGTCTGTCTGTCTGGTGCGTGTCCTTGTGTAGGTGTGAATGTGTGTGGGTGTGGGAGTATAAATCGCCGTATGGTGAAAGGCCGAGAGCGAGGGGAAGGAAGTTAGGGGGGACGTGTTTGCTTTCGAGTACACTTAAGTGGGGGTAAGCTCGAGCATGCGCGTGCGCGCGCGCGCCGCTCGTGGTGTGTGTGTGTGTGTGTGTGTGTGTGTGGTGGTGGGTGTGTGTGTGTGTGCGTGCGTGGTAGTGTTTGTATACTGGCTTGTAGTGTGTGTGTGTGTGTGTGTGTGTGAGTGTGTGGTGTGTGTGTGTGTGTGTGTGTATGTTGCGTGCGTGCGTGCGTGCGTGCGTGCGTGTGTGCGGTGTGTGTTGTGGTGTGGTTGTGTGTGTGTGTGTGTGTTTGTGTGTGTGTGTGTGTTGTTGTTGTTGTTGGTTGTTGCTGTTTTCTTTAATTTTAAACGTGCTATCCAAATAGTGATATTAGACGCGTGTGTATGTGTGTGTGTGTGTGCGCGCGCGGCGCGCGTACGTGTGTGTGTGTGTGGTGGTGTTGTGTGTGTGGTATACACGCGCGTGCGCGCGTGCGTACGGTGGGGTGCCTACGTGTGTATATGTTTGTGTGTGGTGTGCATGTGTGCCTGTGTACGTGTGTGTGAGCGTGCTCGCGCACAACGTACGTGTGCGCCATTGTCTGTGTGTAAGGGTGTACGTGTAAATTATCAGTCTAACATCTATAATTCCAAAGCGTTATCAATACTTTTTAAAAATGTTGTGTATGCGCTTCGTATGTAAGCATTATCCTAAATTGTAAAACCATAAAAAACCAAACACTTGAAAGAAAAAAGCATTTACCGTCAGAAAACCCCAACTGAATGCATGAAATAAAAATACCATATATTTTGTTTAAAAAAAAAAAATAGAGACGCCATGCGTTTACTTTAAATCGGTTAATAATTCATACTTAGGATGCACCAGCTTTTTGTCGCCAGCCGCCAGTATAAAGTCAAATTAAAGTGTTTTGCTACTCGAGAAGGATTTCGGGTCCTGAACCCTCATCCCTCATCGGCGAACGCTGGATCCCAGGTAAGAACTGGTGAACCTTTTCTTCCTTCTTCTGTCAATGGGCAGTCATGTCGGCATGGGAGTGCTGTGATCTGGTCACCAGCTTGGTCTTCTCGGTGCATCACCATGTTTCACCCAGTGTTGGGACTTGCGTGATGTGAGACACAAACATCTTACAGCAGATTCCATGAAAACCTTGTTCAGAGATGTTCAGCCTGATGCGATCTTTGAGTCTCTTGCAAGAGATTGACATTTTTTTTAATCGGTTTTGAGATTTTACAGTGGAAAGATTTTCAACAAAATTTCGGATTTTTTTTTTGTTTTTTTTTTTTTTAGAAGATCTATTTTAAAGAATTGTGTAAATGAATGACTTGTGAGGTGACAGCCCTGATATGGCCCTTTATGATCGGCTGGGCTATAAGCAACCTTACCTTACCATACCTTAGTCTTTCAACACGCTCGGTGAGTTCTTGCTCACTGCCTGCCAGACTATCGATGGTATCTGCAAATCGAAGGTACTTCCTCCAGTGCTGTCTGTAACGACATGGTTATCTTCCCCCTTTTTCCCCCCCTCTTTCTCCCCTTCCTTCCCTTCCATTCCTCTAGCTACTACCCCGCATCCTCTCTCTCTCCTCTGTGTGTGTTGTGTGTGTGTGTGTGTGTGTGTGTGCTGTGTGTGTGTGTGTGTGGTGTGTGTGTGTGGTGTGCATTGTGTGTGTTTTAAATCTCTGCTTTTTTTCCATTCTCTATTCCCATCTCTCCTGTTCTGTTGCCAACACACCTCTGCTTAGAATGTTCATTTTCATAACCTGACCCCCTGTCCCTCCCCAACCCACCCCCCCAACCGCTTCCCCCCCCCCCCCCCCCCCCCCCCCCAACCTCCACCCCCTATCACCAGCCCATCCCATCATTAGATGTCTGACATGTCTCCTATAATCCTTCCTTCTTCTGTCCCCTCAGGTTTTGAACTCCGCCATTTTTCCTCTCCTCTTCCCCCCGTTGGTCTCCTTCCCCTCCTTCCCTCCACCCCCACCTTCAACATCATTTCCCCCCCGCACTCACTGCCTTCCTTTTTTTTTCAGCTTCCTTTCGTACCCCCACCCCCCCCCCCCCCCCCCCCCCCCCCCCCCCCCCCCCCGCCTCCTCCTTCTGTTTTCCCCGCTTTTGCCTACTTTCTCAACAACTCTGAGTCTCCATTTAGCCATTCTCTGCGTACGTTCACCCTTCTCTCTCTCTCTCTCTCCTCTCCTCTCTCTCTCTCTCTCAAACACACACACACACACACACACACACACACACACACACACACCACACACACACACACACGCACACACACACACACGCACACACAGGTACCATCGCGTGGTGTGTTCTGTGTGTGTTTCTGTGTGTGTCCTCTTTCACTCTCTCACCTTCTCCCCATTCTTCCTTCTCTCATTTCCCTTCCCTTCTTATCCCAACCTTGCCCTCTCCACCCTTCCCATTTTCCCCCCCCTTGCTCCCCCCCCCCTCCCCCCCCCCTCACTTCTATCTTTCCCCACACTCTTTTCCCTTCCCCTTTCATTGTTGTTTTTTCATCTTCATCATCATTATCATCCTCTTCTTCTTCTTCTTCTTCTTCTTTTGTTTTTCTTTATTGAAAGCTAATACTTTTCACCCCACTAACCCTAGTTATTACGCTCTTTGCTTTGTCAGCTGGTTAAATGTGTTGCTTGAAAAAGATTAAATTTGCACCACATATGGATTGTGAGCATTTGGGCTTTCATCTGGATTGTCTTCAATGAATCAGTCATAACGCGGTCCAGGAAGATGTGGAAAAGAGTACGGGATGGTCCTGAGGAATTCCACAAGAAGCATGGAAACCGCTCTTCGGCAGCACCTTGCATGAGTTTTGTACTGGTCACTTTAGAGTACAGGTGCTGGGTGGTATCAATAAGCTTTTCCCCAATGTCTTCATTGTGGTCCATAGCGTTTCCCACCAGGTTCTGTCAAATGCACTCTGGAAGTCTACAAAGACGTGATGTAACTCGCTGGTATTCGGACGTGTCTCTCGCAGGGTTAAAGATCTGTCCGAGTGCGTAGCGTTAGCCTCCCTCCACAGCACCAGACTGTGTTGCAGATGGCAATTAGGATACTAATTCCTACATCTCTGCCACATTCCAAGAGCTCTGCAGGGATATATGCTGTCGATGCCTGCAGCCTTCTTGCATTCAAGTGAATCCCTTTCATCTGTGACTTTGGTACGGAGTAATGGAAAGCCATCCTCAGTTTCTTCTTCGTCCTATGCTGTTGAAACACACCTGGACCTCTTTTGCTCTGTTTGTTTGTAGGGCTCACAGCAATGTTCGTTCATCTTTCTATGATGTCTTCACGCAAGAATTACTCGTGAGTAGATTTCGCATGCGCCAAAAAAAATATTCCCAGTGTGCTAGGGAGTAGTGTGCATGTTCATGGTAACTGCAGGTCTATGGATTCCTTGGAAGCATAGACGCACGTCTAAGTGCTGGAATGTTTTGTGCGTGCACACATGTTTTTGCCTCTGTGATCTCCCCTGTTGGTTGCTGTTTACTTGATGACTCTGTGTGTGTGTGTGTGTGTGTGTGTGTGTGTGTGTGTGTGTGTGTGTGTGTGTGTGTGTGTGTGTGTGTATCTGCCTGTGTGCGTGTGTGGTGTGTGTGTGCGTGCGCGCGCATGTGTGTAAAGCCTTGAGGTTTAAAATGTTATTTATGTTTCGTTACGTCAAAAGTGTTGTAATAAGCTGACAGAAAATACGGGCTATTTTTTTTTTTTTTTCCTTTTGATTTCATTGATGTTTTTTTTTTTCCATCATATTCTTCGTTTATTCATTCATTAAAATCAATGGATTATAGCAATCAAAACCTGTCGATGTCAGTCACTTAATGCTTAATCATTGATAACGTCACAGCACCCAGCATCCGAATATCTGGGAATATCCTCTATCATGACGATGACGATTTATCATTATTCTCGTTTTATTATCATTATAATGATGATGATAATAATAATCATAATAATTATTTTTATTATTATTATCATATCATTAATATATTACTATCATTATCATTAGTATAATTATCATTATCATCATTGTTATTATCATTATCATTGTTGTTTTTCTCATTGTCACCTGCCTCAGGTGTAAATCGAACCTTCTCTTTGTAATTCTGTATCTCTTTAAGATAATGAAAGCGCGGAGACTGGGGGTGAAGTGAGGCTGTATAATCCACATCCCAGATTCGAACTGCGTTTTTTTTTTTTTCTTTCTGTCAATGTCACGCATTGATTTATATAATCGAATTCAAGCAAATAATCAAGCGCAGAACCCATCTCAGTTTTCCAGTGATTGATACGCCGCAACACATACTGACGTTCTGAAGTCATTTCCTCTGGGAACCAGTAAGCAATAAACGTGGCACGTTTTCGCGTAGGTAGACGCTTCGTGTTCGCATTGTGTGTGGAAAAGTTACTACTGTGTGGGCAGAATACTTTTTCGCTTCCGCGCAGTATACTAAAAGGAAGTGTTTGGCGTGAGAGAGTAGGCTTTACAGATGGTGTTTAACTCAGGTTCAACAGTGGTCAGGTGAAAATGTTTT
>JADBJO010005231.1:47500-50000 GCA_016801955.1 Conus betulinus
GAAAATAACTCCCATCACTCTCAGACTTTCGCGAGAGTCTAGAAAACAAACACAAGAACATAACAATAAACCAAAAATAAAGGTATAAATACCCAATCTTATATACCAAACAAACACACAACACGCGCATCCACTCAATAACGCGCACAGGATTCACGAAACAAGATTTTGAACACTCACCAGGAAAAAAAAAAAAAAGAAGGTAATACAAGTACCTTGTTAGGGCCTCAGTACTGGTGACTCCAGCCACCCACTACCACTGAACGCAATTCGATAGTTTAGGTGAAGTCATCAGCCTTCTTCAAACGTCAGTTCATATGCCATAATACCATCCTCGGGACCGGCTTTGCTCTCAAAAGTACAACACTTCCCCGGCAAGAAGCGAACGAAGACGAGCCAAAGTCTAAACAACAGCGCCCAGAATAACTGAACGGGTGTGTTGTAACTGCGTAGTCAAAGGAAACAGCAATATCTCTCTAAAATGTGCGTATTACTTCCCGCCAACTAAAGATATGAGGATATCTTTCTCAGATGAACTCCGTTGTTTTCCCAAACAAGCTATTACAGGGGGGAATCGACCAAAACATTAAACAAAAAAAAAAAACTTGTGTGTTTAATGTTCGATTCCCATCGTTCAGACAGCAGGCCAATTTGCTCCCTCAGAGAAAAGCGAATTCCAGAAAGGGCTATAACTTAGCTTCTCGGAAGGAAGCTCCTAAACCTCACCACGTTAATCGTTTAAGCGTTCGCTAGGTGGAAAACAATTTATAACAGGAAACAAACAGTCTGCAATGGTCAACGTCTCTTAAACTGCAAGGAACCCTTAAAATTAGCAAAACACATTAACCCACACGCTCATCCATCCACCCATCATGAATAAAGAATGGATGAAGAGGACCCTACGCTCTCTAATGGATCGAGGACACACACACACACACACACACACACACACACACACACACACACTATTTTTCGTTGTTGCTCCAAGACAACGATAGCGTCTGAAGCATCGACAGCACCAAACTTTGAGATGAAGATCACACAGCAGCATAATTATGGGTTGGTGGTATGTGTGCATTTGTTTTCTGTGGGATTATTATTCAACACCTCTTGTTACCAAACACAGATAACTCTTGCCGTGCACAACTTTCAGACACTGTCACCGCTCACAGAATTGCGGTAAGTATGCACTTGGTGTTGAGGGACATCAGCAGGCCACCGAGTCGTAAACGAAAAAGACAGAACTTGCTAAACGGGCTGCTGGCCACCCAGCTAAAACAATTTGGACAGCAGGGGTGCCCGGCCTGTGAGACCTGCACTCTGACAGCTGACCTGGAGAGAAGAAAGTTCAGGCACTAGAGAGGAGATGGTTCCGCAAGATCCTTGGGGCATCTCATTCAAAGAGCACATGACCAACTTAGCAGTCCAGACCAGAGTAAGGCAAGCCGTTGGACCATGCGAAGACCTGTTGCCCACAGTGAAAAGGAGGAAAAATGTGATGGTATGGTTATGTATCAAGATCACCAGGACCTGCCAAAACCATTCTGCAAGGAACAGTGCGAGGAGGCCGAAGGAGAGGAAGACGGAGGAGAAAGAGATGGGAGGACAACATCACAGCACTGACTGGCCTCACACTCGGCAGCTGCCTAAGAGCATCTGAGAACCGAGAAGTTGCTGCTTGAGAAGGTTTCTGTGTGCGCCCCAACGGTCTTCAAAACTCCGGGATAGGTGATAGGTACTACAAGCAATCCTCCTCAGATCAGCTTAAGCAGGAAGAACAGCAGCAGCAGGACTCTCAACTGGACTGAGGACACTCTGCTGAGTTTGAACAAGTAGAATATCAGCAGCAGAAATCAGCGGGACTGAAGACAGTTTGAACAAATAGAACAGCAGCAGCAGGACTCAACTGGACTGAGGACACTCTGCTGAGTTTGAACAAGTAGAAGATCAGCAGCAGCAAAATCAGCGGGACTGAAGACAGTTTGAACAAATAGAACAGCAGCAGCAGGACTCATCTGGACTGAAGACACTCTCTGCTGAGTTTAAAAACAAGTAGAACAGCTGCGAAAGGGGCCAGGACAGACATGAGAAAGCTGTGACGATTGTTGGATTTGTGCTGTTTTTTTTTTTTTTTTTTTTTTTTCTGAACCCTTGGTGATGAGTCCCACCAGAGAATTATGGAGTGCGGTGTGTGTCTCCATTTGATGCCAAGGGAGCACAGACACAATCAGCCGTGTCTCCCTGATGAGTCCGACCCAGCGGACGAAAGGCCTAGGAGCAGGCAATATGTGCAGATCTGCTTCAAGAGAGAGATTACTATGGTTCCCATATGCTGCTGCTAGTGAACAGTTTAATATTTAAGAAATATCTTCCTAATTTAATGTTCTCGTTTTCCCCTTCGCCCCCCACCCCCCCCCCCCCCCCCCCCCTTTTTTTTTTTTTAAATTTTATCTTTTTCTTTTTTTGTTTTGGAATGTTTTAGATTTAAACCTTTGCCAAA
>JADBJO010005231.1:55000-62500 GCA_016801955.1 Conus betulinus
GGTGCATTTCATCACAGAATGAAATTTCATCACCAAGGTCATTCTGGTCGCAGTCCCGACAGATTCGTTCATCGTGAGGCATTCCAAGTCGTCTACCAGTTTTCTGTCATGATTTTGTGATTGCCACACCGAAACCGAAACCGAATGACTGGGTCTCCTACGTTTTCATTGAGTCGATGATCCTCTGTACAATGACTGGTCTCCTAGCTTTGTACATTTCAGCTGGTATGAGTCCAACAGAACCTGGTGCTTGCCGCTCCGGAGCAGTTTGACTGCTACACATATACCTCCGATTCTGTTAGAGGCTCTGCCAGAGAAGTCCTAACCTCAGCTCGGGGCATGCCTGCGGTGGTTGTAGCAACGATGAAGCTAGACCCACCCGTTGATATGTTTGCTGAAGTGTTCAACCCGTCTGTCCAGAAAACCGGAGTTTTCCTCAATGAGCGGAGTGGTGCCATTAGCACTCAACGGCGGGGATGTTCCAGAGGACTAAAGGCCGGAGATGGTTCTCAAAAGTTGGGCCAGCCAACATTGCCTTTCTTCACCTTTTTTTTTTTCCCTGCACCCTTCCCCCCCCCCCCCCCCCCCCCCCTTTATTTTCCCCCCTCCTCCTCCTCCTCCTTACCAATCCTTCTCCTTTTTTCTTCTCTCATCATTACTTTTATTTTCTCTCCCGATCTTTTTTCTGCTTTTCGTCTGCCCTTTACCTATTTTTCTGTATCTTCTCCGACGTTTGTGTTCCTTTCCCTTTGTCTGTCTTCATTTTCCTATGTTTTGTCTTTCTTTTTCTATGTTTGTCTTCCCTTTCCTATGTTTGTCTACCTTAGCATACGTTCCCCTATCTTTTCCTACGTGTGTCTACCTTTTCTTATACATGCCTCCTTTCCCTAAGTTTACTGACCATTTTCCATATTACTCAACACTTTCCTCATATATTTTCTTTTTTTGGTGTGTTCTCTATATTTCCTACCACATTCCTATTTCCTTAACCTTTTGCTATGCTTGACTATCTTTTCATGTGTGAGTGAGTGAGTGTGTGTGTGTGTGTGTGTGTGTGTGTGGGTGTGTATGTGTGTGTGTGTGTCCCGAATTTCCTTTCTTTATCCAACGATTTCCTCCCACCGACACTTTCCCTATGTGTGTCCCTCCATTTCTTGTGTTTTTAACCCCCCCCCCCACCCCCCCCCCCCACCCTCCCCCCCCCCAACACCTTTTTGAGTTAATCTGACAATAAATTGGTTTTCCCAGTGTGTACCCCCCCCCCCCCCCCCCCCCCCCCCTTTTTGTTTCTTACTTTTTTTTTTTTTCCCTATACTTTGTGTTTTTGTACCGATTTCCCCCTTCCTATGATTTAGTTTCCCTTTTTTTTTCTTTTTTTCCTATTTTTCCCGAATTTCCTTTCTTTACCCAACGATTTTTTCCCACCGACTTGTTCCCTACCCCACCCCCGATATCCCCCCCTACTTTCCCTCCTTTTCTTACTCTTTTTTTTTCCTTCACCCCCCCCTCCCCCCCCCCCTGAATTTTTTCCCTACACTTCACCCATTTTCTTACTTTCCATATGTTACAGAGCGTTACAGAGAGCGTGGACAGAGAGGAAGAATAAAGACGAGTTAGTGACAGCGTTATGCGTGTTCTGTTTTCCCCAATCCTTTTCACAAGGTTGTTTCTGACGTTTCACGTATTTGTTTCTTTTAATTTTTGGAGTTTTAACTTTCTTTTCCACCCCTTTTCTAAAGTGTAGTTTCAGTTGTTCTTTCAAGTGACACGCTATATTTACTTTATCTTGACTCTAGCGTGCAGTTTATATGACTGTTGGTTGAATGTCAGGAGAAAAAATCATAGTTTGCTTTGTGTGTGTGTGTGTGTGTACCTGGGGTTGTTACATACTGGTACATTTGGAGTGGACATTTACTGATTGGTTAGTGTTGTTGTTTTTCTCCTGTGGAGTCTTAAAAATTCAATTCAGCGTTTGAAGGTTTTTCTTTGTTGGATTTTGATTGACATTCATGATGTCGGGGTCAGAGGATGCTAGTATTGTGGAGAATGATGATGATCTTTTTCAAAACTTTTTTAATCGCGGAAAAGCATTTGGTTTCAAGGATGGCAAGCTTTCTGATTATGTTAATAGGCAAATGCAACAGGCACATGACAGGCAAGATAGACTTTTATCCAGGAGAGAGGAAATTGAGGGTAGGGAGAGAAAGTGGAAATAGAGAAGGCTACAGCAACAGCAGGCATAGAGAAGGCTAGAGTGGAGTAAGAGAAAGAAAGGATCAAACAAGCAGAGGAGACTAGACGGATAGAGATTCCAGCAGATGTTGGGGGTTCGCCAAGGCAGTAGACAGGACAGTGACATATCAAAATCTGGACGCAGTTCCTTTCATGGCCCCCAACCGACTTACCCCAAATTACCCCCTTTCAAAGAGAAAATCGATGACATTGACTCGCACTTGTTTTCAGTTTGAGACTCATGCTAATAACCAGAAGTGGCCTAAAGAACACTGGCTCACGTACTTGTCTGCTCTTTGGGAGGGTACAGCTCTTACTCTCTTTCATAGTCTCTTGAAGCTGACACACTTACTTATGACGTGTTGAAAGGGAATCTCTTGAAGAAATTCCAGTGCACTCCAGATGGGTTCAGAAAGCGTTTCAGAGATGCAAGGCAAGTCGCAGGTCAACCTTTTGATACTTAATGCAGTTGAGTTGCGTCGTTTGCTTGACAGGTGGGTCTCGCTGTCGAAGGTTGACAAGTCGTATGACGGTTGATTCTTGCTGAGCAATTATTGGAGAGTGTGTCAAAAGATCTGGCAACCTTTTCTCTGTGAAAAGGATGAGCGGAAGTTTGATGACATCATTCGTTCTGCGGAATCCTATCGGCGTGCTCATCCGAATAAGCCACTCTCTCGGACAGAGGAGGCTACTGTCTTTGGTTCGGTGAGCAAGGTTGAAGGTCATGGTAATGCTCAGCGTTTCAGATTTCAGGATAGACGTTATTTTCACAGAAAGGATGGACAACAGCAGTTCTTCCGTCGTGGTGGACGTAGCGGCAGTTATCGCAGTCCCAGTGGCCATGGTGAAGAACGTGGTGGTTTTCTCGAGGTGGTCGTGGCCAAGGCGCTCGTGGTTTCCGTGGTGGTGGAAGAGGCAACAGTTCTGGTCAAATCCAGTGGTTTTCAGGATCAGAGAACAGTGACTTGTAGGCTGTGTAAGGATGCTGGTCACATGCACAAGTTCTGTCCCAGGAAGTCAGGTTAAAAACCCATGCAGTCTTTGCACGCTGAGCCATCCAAAAGTTCTTGGAATCTCAGCGGTGGTTACTGTCGAGGAAGTGAATGACTCTCATCCATCCGGTACTGCTTCTGTGGTCTGTTCTGTCACTGATGAGATTTCGGGTCATTTGCACCTTGAGTCGGGATCAGTCAAAGGTTCCTCCTGTTCGGTGTGGAGAGACACCGGTGCCACAGTGTGCGGTGTGCGCGAGCGGGCTGTTGACTGATGACCAGTACATAAGTACTTCTATTAAGTGCATTTCCTTTGGTGGTCGAGTTGAAGAGTTCCCTCTGGCGAAGGTTGAAGTTAAGTCTCCATACTTGTCCGGTACTGTCGTTCGTTGTGTCCTGAAAGCTCCTGTCGCAGATTTCATTGTAGGCAATGTTCCCGGTGTGCAGGATTTAGTACAATCCGGTAAGTCTGATGGCTCTTTTTCTTTCTACGGCTGAACTCACACGGGCGAGAAGTAAGCATGTCGTGGAGAAGAAGGCTCTATCCGAGTTGCCGAGTGTGCTGGATGTGTCGCCAGAGCAGCTGATTGAGGAACAAAAGGCGGACGCTTCTCTGAAACAGTGTTTCGACTTTGGCGGAGTCTGGAGAGGTGCGTTCGGCTGGAGGTACTTCACATTTCTTTTACCTGGCCGATGGTGGTCTTTACCGTACGTTCCGGAGAGGTTCACATCCGTGGGACCAAGTCGTTGTGCCTACAGTGTTGAGGCCGTCTGTTTTGACCGTTTCTCACGATCTTGTCTTGGCAGGCCATTGTGGGTCGCGTCGAACTTTTGCTCAGGCTGAGTGAGAAGTTTTTCTGGCCAGGTATGACTGTGGACGTCGCAAAGTATGTGGCTTCGTGTGACGTGTGTCAAAGAACAGTGCCTAAGGGCAAGGTTGCGCCTGTTTCGTTGGCTGCTGTGCTGTTGATTGGCACTCCATTTCACAGGGTCGCGATCGACCTAGCTTGTCCGATCACACCAGCCTCTGAGAAGGGTCACAAGTACATCCTCACTCTCATTGATGTTGCCACAAGGTACCCAGAGGTAGTGCCGATGAGAGATATTCCATCTGCGTCTGTGGCGGAGGCATTATTGACTATCTTTTCTCGGTTTGGGTTTCCCAGAGATATTCTTTGGGACCAAGGGACACAATCCAACTCTGAGCTCATGTCGCTGTTCCATACACTCTGTGGTAGTCAGGGTGTCCGGACTTCTCCATACCATCCGCAAGCTAACGGTTTGTTGAAAAAGTTTCATGGCAAGTTGAAAGTGATGCTCGAAAAGGTGGTTCCGAATCGGCCCAAGAAGTGGCACAGATACATGTCACTTGAAAGAAAAATCTGAAGCTACAGTTTAGAAAACAGATATAAAAGAAATTTAAAACTCTAGAAATGAAAAGAAGGAAATAAATGAAACGTCAGAAACTACTTTGTTGAAAGGACTGCGGAAGAACACAACAATCCCTAAATTACAAGTTATATCAAAACATTAAGAAATCTTTCGGTAAAAGATAAATAATCCCCAAGTCAACCAAACGACTACTCCTTCAGCTTGTAGTAGACTAAATTAAACATATATGAACTAACATCATTGCATTCCATAGACACGTACAAGCAACCATCACGTTGTCCAAAGCAAAGTAAATTGTTTAACTTAACCCTGACACACAAGTGGAAACGACTTACAGACAACTATGAGCAACCACTGCATTATTAACATAAGGCAAATGATTAAACCTAGCCTTGTCAAAAAGTAACAAAATTTTTAAAAAAAATGATTTACCATCCAATTTACAATGATGGGAGAAAGATGAGAAAAATTGTGTTTCAAATGTTACTATGTATCCTAATCTTAACGTTTAAAAATTCAGCGTACTAAAGCGTTGGGATACTTGGGTCCAAGCAAAAACAAATAATCTATGATTTAATGGTGTTTTTATGCATCTAAGAAAGAGAAAATACAATAAAACAAACAGAGTAAATATGCAGACGAAATAATCTGGAGGGGACCAACTAATCTAAATAAATTCGACTTTTTGTATGTTTAGACAGACAAATTTTCCAAAACAAACAAATAAATATGAAAATAAATGAAAAAGAAATACTAAATCAAGAGAAGTGACTCTTGTGCAGCAAAACCAAATTACCAAATACCACATATATAATAACTGGGAACAAACTGGGAATGCCCACTTTTGAAAAAGAGCAGATACCTACAGAAGCTAGAGGAGCAAAATCAACCGCAGATAGAAGAAAAAAGCTATAGAAATAATCAAAGGAGAAAAATTTATATGTATAATATTAAAATTGAAATAAAGCCCTCAAAAGAAAAAAAAGGGGCCAATTCCTCGTGTTACCGGAACTATACAAGGTAACACACTCCATAACGCTGGAGATGGGAAGTTCAATAATGGAACATACACAAACGTGCAAAAAGAACAGCTATACTAGTAAAGTGTTATGTCTTTGAAATGATAATGCCTACTCCAACAGGAGAGAATAAAGGGAAAGAAATGCGGGGTCACCAGTGTCACAGAAAGCGTGATAGAGAGGAAGAATAAAGAAGAGATAATGACACAGCGTTGTGCGTGCCCAATTTTCGCCTATCTCATTCACCCACTTCTCAGAGAGCGTGATAAAGTGGAAGAATAAAGAGGAGATCATGACAGCGTTATGCTTCTTTTATTTCGCCCCGTCTCATTCACCCACTTCCTCACCACACTCATATTCTGCAAACCTATAGCTTTTAGTGAGCACCCCAGAAAAGAAAGAACATTCAGTTTTAATCAATATTATCTGAGGACAATGCTCCACACACTCAGCAGAAACGGATTTTCTTTGGTTTCGACTCCGGCCACCTGTGGGCAAGACACCGAAAGTGGGGAGGACCTTCGCGTCCACTCTCACAGCAGCGGTAACTCTCTCAGCTCTTCGACAGTATCCCACCAGCCGAAACACGTACAGCCATCTACATTACCCCTTCGGTCTCTAACTAGGACCCTCATCTCGTTCGGAAATATAGACACAAGACAAACCTACTAAGACCTTTCTCGAAACACTAAATTATAAGAAAAATCCCTGTTCGTTGTATTTTATGATTCATTCAATGTCCGCACCACTTTTCAAAGTCTACGGCAATCAGACCTCATTCCAGACTCGAATCATTTAATGTCCGCACCACTCTTCAAAATCTACGGCAGTCAGACCTCATTCCAGACTCGCAAATAATACAAATTATTAACCTATTTGACAATACCGCTCTCCTTCTCAACCCATTTTCGGAAGCAATCTCTCAACTGGACTACATAATGACGACAACTCTCTTTTAAATACGAACAAGTTTCCGGACTCACAAATTCATCAAAAACTAAAAGTACAATGAATATGTTTTCTAATCAGAAATCATTACTCCAAAGAGTTTCATAAACTTGTTTATGAGAATTCAACTTCCTCTTTCCACTTTAATGTCCCAAAGAAATAAACTGGCACAAAAGTAATTATTCAAAGGGAAAATACTCATAATAGAAACTCCAGCCACCTGCTTTATCTCCCAGGAAATATGTACAAGAAAATTTGAACAGAATATTCCTAATTTCTTTGAATTATCCAGTCTAAGCTTTAGGGTAACCAAATCAGGTTTAGGTAAAGTTTAAATTAAGTTCTAGGCTTGTCAAATCCTAAAACAATTTAGCCTAACAACTAGTCTCATCCTCAGTGACACAGCATTTTTTTTCAAGTCCTCGGCTAACTACTCAAATGTGTCATTCCTCAACAAAGCCTAGCCTACAGTCAGTCAGTCATACAAACACTTAGCCACCTGCTATAAAAACATGCACAAGAGGAACAATGTTCAGAACATTTGTTAATATTCCTCCACTACATAACAGAGCATCAACCTGATATCAGCAGCTTATCAAGACTCGAGAGTCTTCTTCAACCTGGACTTCGTCAGATGTAAATTTCAAGGCTGGGCTGTTGCAAGACTGACCCGAGTAGACTTCAATTCCCCAGCAAGAAAACTTAACAGCCAATGAATGAAAAGGATTCATTCAGCCAATGACTAACGATCTTACAACCAGAATTAAACACCCAAACTTACCCAAATAGCACAACATACGCACAACAATCATGCTTAAAGCAGCAATAAGGATACAAGCACGTCCGTCACACCATACCGCCTCTTACCTTTTCCTATATTGCAACCCCTTTTCTTATGTCTCCCTTTCTTTTCTCAC